>CM038119.1:3995761-4198723 GCA_001642375.2 Mentha longifolia
GTTATTTTATCTTATGGGCCGAAATTAAAAATACCCAATTTGAAAAAATTGATTATGAATATACCCATTCTCAATCTACATATGCAAAAAATACCTAATTTGTTAAAATAATGGTGTGGGACCCGCTTTTTTCACATGGAATTCTGCAAGACGAGCTACTTTATCGGTTCCCTTTTTTTTTGTCTTTTTGCTGTCTTATTTGACCGAATAAAAAAAATTAAAAAAGAAATCGCCTCTTAAAATCGCCCCCCCCCCCCAGACCCAACTATCCCTAACCTAAAATCATAAATCTGCTATGCCTCCCCCATCGCTCTCTCCCTCACTACTGCCGCCTCCGGCTCTGCCTTCTTTTCCGGCAGGCTCACGCTGCACTTCCCCTGTCGCCGCAGGCTCCGTCGCCGTCTCTCGACGGCCCTCCCCAACTGCATTGCGCCCTGCGAGTTGACGCCGCCCGTTGTGAGATATGGTTAGTTTCTTTATTTTTTTGGAAATTATTCTAATTAATTTGAATAAGAAATGCTTAATTTAGAATGCCAAAAATGCTTAAATTATTGTAATTTTAAATATTTATGCTTAAATCCGAAAAATACTTAAAACCTTAAAATCGGCCGATATATTTTAAATAATTATGCATATATTATTAATTGTATTTAGTAGATTATTAAGATTAATTTAATTTTAAATTTATATATGACATTAGTATTAGTATGCTTAATTATTCAAAATATAAAGAAATGTTTAAAATCTTGAAAAAATTGTTTAAAATCGGCCGATATATTTTAAAAATGTCGGCCGTTTTTTAAGGTCTTCGGCCGTTTGTAATTATAATTATGTTTAATTCTTTTTCATTTAGGTAATTATGCTTAATTATTTGTAATATTATCGGTAGTTGTTAACAACGGTCGAAACTATAAATTAAATTATCGGCCGCTGTTTCTTAACTAATTTATTAATTTACTTTAGTTATGACATATGTATGCATTAATTAATTTTAATTATTAATTGAATTTTAATTTTAGGTATTATTATTATTAAATAGGCTAATTTTAATTAATTATGCTTAAATCTAAAAAAAATGTTTAAAATCGGCCGATAATATTTTAAACATGTCGGCAGATATTAAAGCCGTCGGCCGTTTTATGCTTCCATTATTAAATGAATTTTATTTAATTAAATTTTTAATTTAAATTATGTTTAGATTAGTAATTTAATTCGAAATTTATATATGATATTAGTATGCTTAATTAATTATTCAAAACAACGGCCGAAGTTATATGTGCTAGTTGAGTATTTGATAATTTATTACAATTATATTTTTAGTAATTATAAGTAATATTATTATTATTAATTTTAAAAGTGCTAATTTTAATGAATTCTATTTAAATTTTAAATCTGAATTTTTGTGTCAAAATTAGGCTTTGCCTGAGGTGCCCTATCGGAGATCGGATGATATAGGTCGAGCTGGAACAATCATTACTTCTTGTAGATTATCAATTATGCAAGAAATTCAGACAACACTGAATGAGAAGGGGGTCAACAATTGGTGGGTCGATTTATTAACGGACCTTTCGGGCACTTTCTTGCGTGGAGACCGAGACGTATGAATAGTGAAGTGCTACACGGAATCGTGTCGAGAGCTGTCATAGATGACGGAGGTCTTTGGTTCCATATAAAGGGGTGCTACATTCAGTATTCCATCGCCGATCACGCTTTAGTGACAGGCTTGAAATTTGGACGACCGAATTACGACGTAACCGTGGCACGCGATCCAATAAATTCAAATTTTGCCAGGACAGTCTGCAACGGGTATCCCGGAAAGGGGAAAGATTTGGTTCGAGTGTTCAAGCAATTGAGGCTCACTGCATGATGACCCCGACGGTTCAATCCACTTGCGCCTAGCTCAGCTTCTAATGGCGAATATGTTCATCCTTGGGCACGATGGCGGGAGGGAACCATACCCGTGGTTGTGGGAATTGTCAGAGAATCCTGACATTTTTAATAATTTTCCATGGGGTGCATATTCGTATAAGACGTTGAAGCATTACGTCGAGAATGCTAGCGGGGGCAACAAGTATCATTTGTACGGTCCTGCATGGGCATTAGTTGTTTGGGCTTTCGAAGTGGTTCCACAGCTTGCCGACGTTGCAGCCACACAGGATGATCATATGTGGCTACCTAGGTGCCTCAAGTGGAGATTCAAAATGAAGTTGCGCGTCACTAATGAGGGATTGCGGGCATTATTCCAAGATGAGGTACTAATTTATTTAATTTTCATTCATATTCGTCGTATGCTATATGTTTTTTATTCCAATTACTGTTGGTAAATCTATTACCTATAATAAAAGTGTCTATTCTTATAAAATATAATGTGCCTATTATATCCCTCCTTTAGTGCTATATTTAAGGAAATTAACGTAATTTTGTATAATTGTAAAAAAAAAAATATTCAAATTGCATTTAATTATGTTAATAATTATCTCAAGATGTTTAATAATTATCACCCGCACCAATTCAAACGAAATATGACATATACAAATTGCATATTTAGATTAGGGATATATGTGGCTTATTTAAAGATGATTAGTGTACTCCTATAATTTTGATATCTTATTATTTCAGAAATAATTACTTTTGTGTCCAATATTACATATGCACAAACACAATTCCAAAGGCAAAGTATTCTTGAATGTCTTTAAATGCAATTTTTTATTTTTTATAAGAAAAAAAATTAGATTTGTGTTCAATTTCGACAACCTTTCTTCATATTATGTGATTTTCTCCCTTTTTTTTCGCATACTATTTGATTCCTTTGTTATGAAAAAAATATATATTACTATACGTGCAACGCACGTAATTATTGCTAGTTGTTATAAATTTGTGAATTACAGGGACAGATTCCAGAGAACATTGTGGCAACGAACGAGGAGACTACGTAGCCCTACTTTACATCGGTTGATGATCGAGCCCTCGATGTTCAATTCGAAATACCGACCAACCTGTTAGCGCAAGGGGTGCAGTTGCCGGCTAAGGTCCGATTACGCCGTGTCCGACGTGCTTCCCCTCCCCTTTCTCCTCCACCTCCTCCTCCCCCAACACGTCGTGGACGAGATACTGGCAAGCGTGCTAGAGCAAGAGACCGTGAAAGCTCTTCGAGCAGCTCTGGAGGGAGTTCAGGCAAAAGTTTGAAGCAAACTTTGATGAGGTACATTGACAAGAAGATTGCAGAGCTACATCAATGTTGTGGGCATAGTGGACATTCTGTTCCGGTGCACGAACCTGTTCGTCGTTCATCCCCTCCCATCGTCACCTCTGGGCATGATTCTGGGGTGCTCAAACATGTGCGTCGCTCATCCCCTCCTATCGTCTCTTTCGGACCGGATTCTGGGGTCCACGGATCGCAACCAGAATCTTACGTTCCGTTACGTGAGCCACATGCTTCACTCGCTCAGAGTGTAGGGGATCGGATAGACACGTCCATCCCTATTTACTCACAGTCCTTTGATGTACCGTCAGATTCTGGATATCATCACGGCGTCGATATTGTACATCCATATTCGGGGAGGTACAATTATTTTATTATTCAATGTTGAGACTCTGCAGCGTTAGATGTCATATTGCTGAAACGTCGAGGTTGGCACATCGATCGAGCCCACTTAGCAGGGCCGATTTCCATCAATTTTGCATGGGTATTGGCATTCAGATCACGAATTTGATCCATTCTCGTATTCCATTCCTCCACATCATAGGTGTATGCAGCTCGTAGAAACAGCGCGATGACATGCTTACCATAGTGTGCCAAGTTCTTACTCAGGAGGTAGTAACACAAACTGTGGTAGGCATCGGGAAATACGATGGATACGGCATGTATGATGGATATGTGCTGGTCTGAGACAATCAATGTGTCATTCAATGCTCCATATGCACTTCTGAGTCCTCACATGAAGAAAGTCCAGCACTCGTGGTTTTCGATAGGCCATACTCCGTAAGCCAAAGGATACAACTGCTCGTTAGCGTCCTTTGTCACGGCTACGAATATGATTCCCTTGTTCTTCCCCTTCAGATGTGTGTCATCCACTATAATAATGGCCTCATAGTGAGTGAAAACGCAACTCGAGTTGCGCCTAGAGCAACAAAAACTTGTTTGAACCGGTCCATCGTTACCGATGTCGATCCTTGTGATTGTACCCGGATTTGTCTTCTTCAGCATTGCAAGGTAGCCCGGTAGCATCTTGTACAAATCTTTGTATTCGCCATAAATCATCTGAATTGCGCGGTTTCGTCCCCTCAAGGCGACATCGTACTTGATGTCGACACCAAAAACCTCCTTCAGCTCGTTCATGATGACCTTTGGCTTGATTATTTCTTGATCACGTAGAATTCGCTTCGCAAAGTACGCCCCAATGACCTTAGAACGGAGCTTCCTTTTCTGCAGACCCATTATTTCCTCATTGCACCTGTGATCACCACAGAACGTTCTCACTAGCCATGGGCCTCCACAGGATACAACGTGTAGGTTGAAGGGGCATTACTTGGATGATTTGCATATCAAATATAATCTTCCCCTATGCGACTTTTCTACCTTTGATTCTGCATGCCTCTCCAAATTCCATACACCGGCTGCAATCGTGATGTCGTCCTTGGTATCGTACATGGCGCCAACATTGAGTCCTTCAACGATCAGATTAACATCACCCGCATATACTGCTGAGTTGTTAGGTTGGATAGGGACCATGGGGACTATCCAATTTTGCAGGATGCCTTGTATCGATATCCTCATCAACCTCGTCATCGTGCGGACTTTGATACATCAATCGTAATAATGTTTCCATCCCGCCTTCGTCGAGTATCCACGCTGTGTACTCGGCAAATAAGGACCTATTCAGCCGCCTTTCAGAATTGTCCCCAGGTCTGTCGCTCTCGGTGGTTTGAGCATCAGATTTAACGTCGTAATCTGGGTCGTCGTCATCGTCTATGACTTCATATCGATGGCCTCGAGACCTTACCTCGGGGCGCCTATTATGCTCATCCTCTTGTGCAATATTAAGGTCTGGGATTGAATTTTCCTCGGCACTCGAGGCATGAGGAAATGAACTCGCCGCAAAGTTGAGATCTGGGTGATAGACGTCGTCAGTCCAATTTGAAGAATGTAGCGACCCTGCCAATCTCATCGAGGTATGTGTGTCAATCAGTGCCCTGATATCCAAAGTCGAATGAGCCACCATACTGGTACGTCTGCTCCAACGTAGGGAAACGTGAAGAGGACGCCCCGGCTCGTTCACAGTAAAAGTGAGAAGACGATGCCGTGTTGTTTGAACATATATATACCTTTGGAGATGTTTCTGTTCTGCATAAGTTTACGAGTTCTTCGTCTGTCCCCAACGGTGATTTAACAAGACGTCCAGATGGTGTCTTCTTCAGATAGGTGATCTCAAAATCAGTGCCCAAGAAACTGCACATATCAACTATTTGGGATCTCAAGTTGTAGACAGTGATAGCACCTCTTGATAAGACGATATTCATCTTTGTACCGCCCTCGTACTCAACGCTTTCCCAATTTCCTCCATACTTTAAGTTCACGATAACGAAGGACATCTGCATAAATTTAATTCAAAAAATTAGATGTATATTAAATGAAAAAATACATTAATTTAAATTAAGATTTTATAAAAAACAACAATTATTATACAAATAGTTGAATAATAAATACGAAATATAATAAAAATATGAGGGAGTATTAAGCAAAATATATATTAAAAACTGCCGACATCTCTGTTAAAAACTGCCGAAAGTTTATTAAAATCTGCCGAAAGTTTGTTAAAATCGGCCTACATTTTTAAATAATTTAAATAGTTAAATTAATTATGTAAATTTAATTATTTTAAATCTGAACTATTGTAAATTTAAATAGTTAAATTAATTATTGTTAAAAATATGAGAGGGTAAATTGATTAATAATAAAAACAAAATATAAACAACAATTAATTAATGCATACATATGATAATTAAAGTAAATTAATAATTTAAATAACTAATAGTATAGATTAACAAAGAACGGCCGATGTTTTTTTAATGATTCGGCCGCTATTAATGCATTTCGGCCGTTATTAATGCTTTCGAATAATTTGAAAAATAAAAATAAAAGAATATTACACAAAATAGCTTCGTCCGTTTCTAAATTTTCTTTGGCCGATTTTTAAAAACCATCGGCAGTTTTTATTTTAAATTATTTAAACAGTAAAATTTCATATCTATATAAATATCTTACGGCTAAAATCATACTATTACACCTAATAATCAATATAACATTGAGCATGAAAATTCTAAAAATAAAATTGAAAAAATAGAATAATTAACTTCATAATGTACCTTAAAAGAGGCTATAATTTCGTGAGCTTTTTCAATCACGTTTGCTTTTTCTTCCTCCTCAGTTTGGGACCGGTAGGTTGTCTTTGATTGCTTCTTGCGTCAAAAAAATACTCCAAATTATAAGTTTTTAAGAAATGCTCTTCTTAAGATATGACGAAAATATTTTTTAAGTTGTTGTGACCGAAAAAATGCACTTCATTCTACCCGCTTTATAGAAAAAAAACAGTAGGAATTATGAATTATTTGGTGTGAAAATAAATTTGATAAAGTAGTCAAATTTGTCCGATACAATTATTATTTTTACTATTTAGTCTCAATTATTATTTTCACTATTTAGTCTGTATGAATTTTCACTAAATGCATTCAATAATTTCACTGTTTCACCTATCATATTAAATTTAAGTGAATTTTGAATAATTGATTGGGTGTCGTTGATATAATTTCACCCCAAATATTTTGTTTCATCAAGTAATAATTAAGTTCAAATTATGTATATTAAATTTATATATATTAATTTATTATATTTAAAAACTGCCGAAAAAGCTTAAAAACTGCCGAAAAATGTTAAAAACGGCCGAAAATTGTTAAAATCGGCCAAATATAAATATTATATTCTTCGGCCATTTTTAACATATTTTCAGCCGTTTTTAACATTATTTCGGCCGTTTTAAAGCTTTTTTGGCCTTTTTTTATTAAATTTTTCCCAACTTTTTATTTTAAGACATAGTCTATATATATGCAGACAAAAAAAAATTGATGTAAATCCCAAAATTAAAATTAAATTAACTTGAACATGTATAATTGTGAAAATAGACTAATTAATTAGAGAATGTACCTTAAAAAAGTCTATAATTTCATAAGCTTTTTCTTCCTCTTCCGATTGTGACGAATAGCTCGTCTTAGATTGCCTTCTAATGCTAAAAAAATTCTCCAAACTGTAAGATTTTAAGAAATCTCTAGTAAGATTTTTAAGGTGTTGTGAGCCAAAGAAATGCTCTCACTCTACCCACTTTATAGAAAAAAACTTATATGAATTATGAATTATTTGCCGTTCATATATAATTATTTATTATCTTCACTATTTAGTCTGTGAATGCATGAATTTTCAGTCGACATTCAATAATTTTACTGTTTCAATAATTTCAATAATTGAATTTTGAATAACTCCAATTCCGCGTTGTCGGTGACATAATTTTCGCCCAATATGTTTTAATTTGTAAAAACAATCAGCCAAAATAAGAAAAAAAAATGAAAACCTGAAGGATTTTAAAGTGGTACCCAAAAGTGGGACCCCTCTGCGGAAGCTGTCGACATTGATTTCAACAAATAACATTAATATATTAGAATTGACATTTTTTACATATACATTTTCACAGTGGGCATTTTATAGATACCCCTTTTCAAATTGGGTAGAAATACATATTCCCAGTTATCTTTTAGTGATTTTTTTTTCTTTTTTTTTTTTTCTCTTTTAGTGATCCTTCCTTCTTCTTCTTTTTTTCCCTACCTTTTTCTAATAACCACCCATATTATCTATTTCCCATATTTTTTTCCTTTCATTTTTCAATTATAGATTAATGTTCCTTTTATTTTAAATAATTATTTACCTTTTCCATTCATATTTTTATAATTATTTACCTTTTCCATTCCTTTTATTTTTTAAATAATTAAAGGCTCGGGTCATTCGTAATTTTATTTTTCCTTTTATTTTTTAATATTATATAAAATTGTAAAATTTTCGGTAATCGGTTAATGCATTTTCTAATTTATTTTATTTTATTTTATTTAATAATATATATTTTATTTTAAACTATAAGAATTTGAACCCCGCTGAACAAAAATCCTGACTTCGCCGCTGAATTTACTCTGCAACTCGTTTGCATTACCAGATGTGTTGATGTTCTTTCCGAAGGATTACGGCGGCGATGAGCAATGCGGGGAGACTAAGGCGGTGGCATTTCTGGCAGCGGAGGGGAAAGTGGAGAAGACCGCCGGCGGCCGGCAGTCCGAAGAAGAAAGGAGAGAGAGGGGCATGGGGCAAAAATTCAAGAGAGAGGGGGAGAGAGACGAGTAGGAGGAGAGAGTAGTGTTTTGCTTTAGGGGGAGAGAAATGGATCTTAAAATGGGGAGGAAAAGAGACGGTGCTTTAAATTAAAAATTCTAATTTTAGTTAGTAAAAGTATTTTTGTCTGAAATATAAAATGTTAGCTATAATTTATTTTTTTAAGGTGCTTTAAATTAAAAATTCTAATTTTAGTTAGTAAAAGTATTTTTGTCTGAAATATAAAATGTTAGCTATAATTTATTTTTTTAAGTTGGTGACCATGATTTATTTTCTTTACCGATAATAGGAATAATATATAATCCATCTCATTTCGCTTCAATTAGGGGCAAATTTGTCATCTCCAAATTTTAAATAATTTACTTTAAATACTGATCTCCAAATTTTAAATAATTTACTTTAAATACTGATATTATATTAGTTATGTTGGTTAATTTTATTTATTTTTTTTGTTAGTTTTATAATTTATGTCTGCTCGTGATCAGAAGTCAGAACATAAAATTAAGCAGGTGGTGTGAGTCCTATTTTTTTTTTTCGATTACCATTTTTAGGGGGAAAACATTATTAGCAGATATAAATATAAAATGGAAACAAAAAGCCGATAATCATTGACAGAAACAACTTCAGTTTGAATTGCAACAAATTTGGCACTCATCTCGTGCGAAGCTGTTTGAAAACTTCAAACCTCCAAAAAAATGGCGCATCCTAACTCCTCGCCCACACCACATTTTTTCCATCGCAATTTCTCACATTCACAAATCCTTCGCCGCCGCGCCACAAAATTCACGAATGAATGGAGACGCGATCCTCCAAGCGGAAGAAGCTGTACCAGAATCCGCCGCCGCCGTCCGATGAAGACCGCATCAGTGATCTCCCCGACGATATCCTCCACCACATCTTCTCCTTCCTGCCGATCAAATCCGCCGCCCAGACGAGCCTCCTCTCCAAGCGCTGGAAAAATGTATGGTATTCCTTCCCCGATCTCGATTTCACCACCGCCGGCACTCCGCCGCACGACTCCTCCCCCTCCTCCGCCGCGAGCTCGAGCGTGCGGAAGCGAGTGCGGTCGCGCGTCGCGAGAGGCTCCGATTACGCGGATCAGATCCTGAGCCTCCTCGAGAAGCATTCGGACGTCAGAGTCCTCCGATTCCGAGCGTTCCTGACGTTCTCCCGGCTCTCCGGTCTGATCCGCCACGCCGTGAAGCATAACGTGCGGGAGCTCGATATCGAGGTCTCGACGTGCGATTACTTCAATTTCCCCCGGAGCGTGATCGGGAGCAGCACGCTGCGGGCGCTGCGGCTGAAATCGTGCCATCCTGGTTTCCGGCTGCCGCCGCTGGAGATCATGAAGGATGGATTCCGATCGCTGTCGGTGCTGTCGCTGTCGCGCCTCATTTTGCACGATCAGCCGCTGCTAACAGATCTGTTCACGGATTCGTCGTTTCCTCTGCTGAAGAAGCTGCATTTGGAAGCGTGTTTCGAGTTGAGGCATCTCAGAGTCGAGTCTCCGTCGCTGGAGGATTTGAGCTTGGAGAGCTGTTTCCAGCTGCAGGATCTGGAGATTCGTGTCCACAAACTGAAGAAACTGAGAGTTTCGAGCTGCTTCGATGCGTACAGCGTTAGCAGTCGGGTGAAGATTGAAGCCCCCAATCTGCGAATTATGTTGTGGTCGTACAATGCCGTTACAGAGGAATGCGTTCTGCATAACTTGACTCATTTGCAAGAGGCTTTCGTTGGTTTCTTGCTCCTCCACGAAGATCTCAGCGCGGCCAAGGTTATAAGCGTCTTGAATTTCCTTGCTGGAGTCTCCTATTGCCATTCTCTCACTCTTGAAAGCCAATGCATCGAGGTACATTCTTTCCCTTCAATTTTTGGAATCAAATTTCGTATTTTTAGCAGTTTCATAGAAGGTACTATTTCTTAACAATGGGAAGTATCCTAACTGCTTGCTGGCCACAGATTCTATCAAAACACAATCACTTTGCAGGATTGTCACTGTGCTCCTTCAACAAACTCAAGTCCCTCGAGTTCAGCACCGGCTTCAACAAGCACAATAACTCTGGATTAGCAAGTATTTTCAGGAGTTCTCCCTCCATTCACACTATAACCATCAAGATTACCGGTGATCATAACGCCCAAAGACGAGTAAGTTAAGATACTACCGACTGAATTTCTTTCTATACAAAACTTGTTCTGTTTTTTATGCACAATTCGCAGCAATGGAACAAGGATCTATGGCAGTCTCCCAGCTCAGGCGAAGAACGATACTGGGAGTCGCAAACTCAATCCTTGAACTCCTTTCTTCATCACCTAAAAGTAGTGAAGATACACGGATTTACAGAATGTGCCAACGACGTAAGCCTAGTGAAGTTCTTGCTCAAGCATGGGAAAGCGCTGCAAGAGGTGTTTCTTTGCACTAGTTTATCTAAGCCTAGAGATTCCCTTCTGAGAGAGAAGATCAAGTCACAGATTATGGGCTTTTCTCGGGCTTCTTCCAATGCTAACATTGTCTTTTCAGTAAGCCTTGATTGATTCAGTTTCATGAACTGATGACTGAAATTCAAGATTCATTTTTTTTTTTTTTTTTCCTTTTGTATAGTTTCTGCTTCTGCTTTAAACAACTAATTGCTCATACTCTATGATCTCTGAAACTCAAGATTCATTTTTTTTTCGACTTTTGCTCGATCTACGCCATGATTGAGTCCTTTTTACCATATGCAAAAGTGCAAGAAGTTCATATCATGCACAAATTATCTCGAGTCTTTGTATCAACAATAATGAAATAGCAAAAGTGTTCCAAAATCTATATTCATTGGGGCAGAAACACAACAAGAAATTCTCAAAAACATCAATAAAATAATATTTCAAGATACGTCACTTCCCACTAAACTCCTGCTGCAAAGCATACTCAAGCAAGACCTCAGACTGCTGCATGAGCTCAGGGCTCAATCTGAACATGAGCACGCAAAACTCCATTTGATCGAGCGCTCCGTCTCGATCGAGATCGCCTTCTCTCAGCATGCTCTCTATCTCATCATCTCTGAGATCTTGCATCCCTAAAAGAGCTGAGTTCTTCTTCAAACTATCAAGTGTGATGACCCCTTTCTCTCTGTCCATGAGCAGCTCGAACCCTTTGCACAATTCCCCAATAAGCCCCTCACCTCCAAGCCTCTCAGCCATGAAAGGCAGCATATCTTGAAACTCATTCGCCTTCCTCCCAGCCATTCTCACGATTCTCTCTCTAAGGAAAGATTAGATGATCAATATTGAGATGATATGATGATGATGAAATGGGACGTTAGGGAATTCATTTATTTATACAAGAAAGGAAGAGAGGATGAGGATTTTTCAAGGAAAGAGATGACAACTAATGCACAGAGAGTAATTGGAGGTCGGCTAAGGTTCTTGCAAATACTGCAGGTGCAACTGCGTATCTCTTTCTAGGAAGAAGGCCTGTCCGAGCTGGCAGCCATGGAAAGGGCCAAAATGGTAATTTCGGCTCGGTTTGTGTCCCTTTGACTTGCTCCATGAGGACAGGAGGAATTTCATTGCAGATGTGCTTGTTGATTTGTTTAATGGAAGTAGGCAGAATTTTGTGAATTAATAAGTGTTTTCACATGATTTGAATGGATGTTGTTGGGTTGCAAGGAGACTTGGGGGTGGGAACTTGGAAACATACTTGGCAAAGGTGAAGCTTTAGGTGTTGAATATTAATTGATTACTCATGGGAAAACTGCAACAAGATTACTACAAAGTTCAAGTTTGATTCTTTCCTATGCATATAAGAAAATCAGATTATTGACAAATCCAAAATTTAATTAATTATAATGTCAAAATTCCACTTTATGATCAAATGAAAAGTCAGTAGTCATGCACCTCTTTTAGAAAAATCATTTTTTAGAATAAATTATTCCGTATAAATTACCATGGAGATTTTTATTCGTAGAAATTCCAAGCATAATTGATAATATGAACAAAACAGGCTCCTGATAATGTAATTCATAGTAAAATGAAATACAAAAACAAAAAAAGGTAGGTGAGGTCCTCTGTACCAATTATCATGTACCAATTGTGTATCAAAATTGATTTTTGTTAATATTTTTTTTTCTTCAATTTTGATGTAATATGATTTAGTTTATATTATATTAATTAATAATGGTCCACTAATTCAATTAGAGTATATAATTATTTTCTAGCATTTTTCCTTCATTTTTTAACTAATAAATTTAAAATTAAATATTAAAAAAAATAATAAATTCTAACTAGATGAGTGAACCCTAGTCAATTAGTGTAAAGTTAGATTGAATCATCTATACTAATATATAAAAGAGCCTTGTTTTACAAAATGTACACTTCCTATTATGCCCTTATTATATGTATATGTATAAGAATAAATTATAAAGACTATAATATTCATTAAAAATAAACTTACCTTATATATTAATTTAGTTTTTGACAATTCGTGAGGTGCTAATTTAGTTTAGTTCTTGTATTTAAGTTTTTCGTATAATTCAATTTGTTAAGAGTTTCATTTTCTCTCTCCCCTTATATATTTTAAATATTAAGGAAAAGTTTAGAATTGTATCGACTTATTTTACTTAATTTATAACAATTTAATATTATCTTGTTAATAATTTGCTAATGTAATATATTTTCATCTATACTTATCGTAATTATTGGAATGTCAATAAAACAAAATAAATTGTGTTAAATATGTTTGACTAATTCATGAGTTCTTGTAAGAAAACTAATATCAATTAAAGTGTCAAGTCCCGTTTTATTAAGTACAAATACTTGAAGTACAAAAAATTCATGTTGACATAAGTCGTTCCAAAAATTTTCAGCACGATTTTTAGAATAATTTATTTTAAAATAATGTACCGTGTTTAACATTATAATGCATATTTTATTTTATTTTTCATATTAATGTGTGTGAGTGTGTTGTGTTTGCCTGATCAAAATATATATATATATATATATATATATATATATATATATATCATATTTCTATAAAAACCTATTGATGATCAATCTTAAATAAAAGAACATATCAAGATCTTTAAATTTATTTCAAAGTAGAATATCACATATCGAAAAAAAACTATATTGATGATTGATCTTAAATATATAAAGACTTTTAACTTGACATAAAAATCGTACAAGCCAAAGAACAAAAGAGCAAGTCTAGACAACTTAAATTATATTAAAATACGTGTAGAGTTATGGTTAAATGATGAGTGAATAAATATTTTCATTTTAAAAATAAGACTACTATAGTGGGACGGCCAAATTAAAGTGAAAAGATGGACTACACTTATAATCATACACACAATAAAATTGAAGTAAAATGTTTACTTTAATTACCAAATTTGGAAATCTATGGTTTTAGAAACTTTAGTTTTATAATTTTCAAAAAATGAATAACACGATTTTGGTTTCGAGAGCACTCTTTTTGGCACGTTCATTAAGGATAAGGTGTAAAGTGTTGAAAAGTAATAAGATCCACACTTTTTAAAAAGTTAATTATTTTCGAAAAGAGAAAGTGAAACTTTGAGTGAGACGATGGCTCAAAAAAGAAATACGAAAACTTTGAATAGGGTGGATGGCGTATTAAATATAAAACTATTCATCAAATTTAGATATTAAAATTATTCTTTAAACAAAATTTTAAAATACTATAATTTTTTAAATAAAATTATTCATCAAATATAAATATTAAAATTATATTTTTAACGTGCGAATGCACGTTACTCATGCTAGTAGTAAGAAATTGAAGGACAAAAGTAAATAAAAATCAAGATAAACCAATTTTGATACACAGTTGATACATCGAAATAGGTGCAAAGTATCTCATGTGCAAAAAAGGAGTAAAAATGATACTGTAGTACATAAAATCAAGAACATATTCAATCAAATTAGTGAACACCCGAATTTAACAAAGAAGTCCTTTTCTTGTATGTTTCAACCTTTTGTGGAGCCCAATCTAGAAGAAATTAACTAGCGAAATTCAATTCATGACCTTAATTTCAGTCGCGAAATTAAATAGAAATTCAAGAAAGTAAAGTGGCAAGGAATGAACGTGGGATCAACCTAGCCCTCAAGGGCTGAACCCTAGGCGTTATAACTCCTTTGCCTTCTTTCATATCAATCGCACCAACTTTCTCCCACTCAAAACATTGTATCAAACACCCTAATGCCACTCCAACCATTTCTATCCCCAGTCTCTGACCGGGGCAGGCCCTCCTGCCCCACCCGAAGGGCAGGAATTCGAATTCGAATCCGTATTTCCCGCCCTCGAATCTCTCGGGCATGAATTTCTCCGGATCCTTCCACGTTCGGGGATCGTTGTGGATCTCCCACGCGTTCACTAGTAATATGGTGCCGCGTGGGACGCGGAAGCCTGCCACGTGGCACTCGTCAGATGAGACGTGCGGCGTCAGGAGCGGGGCCGCGGGGTGCATCCGGAGCAGTCTCGTTGACGATGCACCCGAGGTACGGGAGTTCGGGCAAGTCGGACCTGTCGAGGAGGCGGCCGCTTCCGATGAGGTCGTTGATTTCGGCCCTGGCTCTTTCTAGAATGTTCTCTTGATTCTCTAGGAGGAGAGAGAATGCCCATTCTAGTGTGGTTGCTGTGGTGTGCGACGCTCCTTGGATTAAAACCTGTGGACATTGTTTAATTAGTGCACACGTTATATTTTATTGCATACTGTATGTATTTCATCATCTACAGTCCAATTTTTCATAATTCATGGAAAAAATAGTTACTCCGTATTATTTTATGCAAGATAAAAGGACAATGTTTATGATTTAGGCACGCAACATTTCAATAGACTAATTAGTTATTATTATTATTATTGTAGTTGTGCCATAAAAAAAAATAAAAAAAAGATGACGAAGCATTTCTAAAAAAATAATAGTGATAATAGCTGGTTTTTTACCAAGAGCAGATTCCTGATCATCTCATCGGAATAATACTCCGGCTCGGCTTTCTGCAAATCCGACAAAACTCCAATCAAATTCTTCCGCTTTCCATTGCAGCAACCATCCTCCTCCCTACGGTGCTTCTCAATCACATTCTCCATGAATCTATCGCGCTTCTCCTGCACCGATCTCATCTTCCTCTCCACATCCCCAAATCCAAACCACCCCAAAAACGGCAGAAAATCGACGCTGTTCGCCTCCATAGTCACCGCCGCCATCTCCGCCACGATCTCGCGGAACTCCTCCGCCTCCCCCTCCTCCGCCGCCGCCGATCTCCCCGTGATCATCGCCCTCACCACCTTGTACGTGTGCTCGAAGAAGAGCGTCTTCATGTCGATCGCTATGCCAGTACCAGTAGATCTCGACGACTTTCCGAACCAGAGCGTGGGCTTCCTCGGCCCGGATACCGGAGAGAGCTTCGAGCTTGTGCGCGGAGAGGAGGTCGAGGGCGGAGATGCGACGGAGATTCCGCCAGTGGTCGCCGTAGGAGGCCCAGGCGAGGCTTGTGAAGTTGTAGCCGAAGTGTTTGCCGTTGAGGAGATTGGGGCGGTTGGCGAAAACGATGTCGTTTTTGGCTACGCATTGTTGGGCTGCTGATGGGGAGGAGATGAGGAGAGCTGGCCGGGAGCCCAGGTAGAGGAAGAGGGCCGGGCCGTGGCGGCGGGAGACCCGGGATAGGGCCCGGTGGAAAGGGAGTGTGGGATTTGTGAAGAAGTAGAGGTGGCCGATTAAGGGAAGGATTGGGAAAGGAGTGGAAGGGAGATTGCCAAGTTTGTGAAGAAGGTGTTTGGTTATGGTGTAGAGGAGGAGGAAGAGTGGTGGTAGGGATAGGAGGAGAAGTTCCATGGCTAGATATGAGGGAGAGAGATTTTAAAATTTTAAGTGGGAAGAAAAGAATATGCATGAGATTCATTCAAACTTAACACAAATATAGATATACTATCATAAAAAGGTACTCCTCCAGCTCCCCCCGTGTGCGATATTTGTGCGATAATTTTTCTTTTCGGATATTAGTGATATTTGTGCATAACTCATTTTTCATTTCTACCCTTAAAAAGCCTGTTAAAATATACTTTAATATCCAATCCACCTTAATATTCACTATACCAAAACCAAAAATGACGGTAATATTTACGCATTACAAATATTAAAACTTATACAATTAGATTTATAACACCTCAAAAACAGCAATTATGTTGATAAAACGTTTTCTATCTAATCAATAGGTAGGAAGTTTGCATCCAACGTTGAATTGAAGTTCCTCAAATTGATAATGTATTGAAAAACATAGTGATGTGATTTAGTTTTAGTGAATTTTGGAGTTTAGCAATTGAAGGGGAAACAAGTAGAGAAGAGTAAAGATAGAGTGTGGAACACTTTCTACAATGGAGATAGACGTTGACTTTGTTGATTGGAATAATCAATTAGGTGTCAGTGTTGAGTGAACAAGTGTCCGCATGCATGAAACCTTAAGACCACTTGGCTTTCTAATACTGTTTTTAAGTTTGCTTATCAATTTCAAATATAGAAAACTCATAACTAATTCAACATGCGATTTCTTATATTTCACAAACATTTAAATTACACGACATCATGCATGGCTTTAAGTTTCTACGTCACACTTTTGACCAAATGACAGTGAAAACATCAATATTTCTGTCTCATGCATCGCAAATTCGGATTAGAGATATTTCATGTTATTTGCTAGTATTATTTTATTTATTTAATAAATTCGCATAAGATATTTATTCCCTAATTTATAAGTAATCTCAATATTTTCCACAACTAACACGTCACATATTAGCTCTACGCAAATGCAGACATGCATTACAAGTTTCCAACGTGCATGTCAAATTTTGCCTAGTTCAAATCCTGCTCCCTGTTTTACGCATGATTATTTAAAAATTAATTAAAAAGAAGAGCTCCATTAGATGACATTTAGCCATGCTCATCTTCATCAGGGTGGAATCTAATGAAAATTGAGTTTTGATTTTCGCCGGCCAAGGAGCTAGTTTCCGGCGGCGGCAAGGGATCAGAAGAGAAGAGAGGCTTTTGGAGGGAAGACAGACTAGTAAGGAGAAAAGGGGGCTACGGAAGAAGAATGAAGAATGGATGGCTGTGATTAAGGGCAAGAAAGGAAATTTAAATAATAGTTTTAATCAATTTTAACATGGGGGCTATACGGAGTAAAAGCGTGCTTATGTTTAGAATTACCCATTAATAATTAAATGAAAAATCGATATAGCTGGCCCATTATTTTAGGACTCAAAATTTTCTTGTTTGGGCCGACCGACCCATTATCAGTGGACACATGAAAAAAAAAAGAAACATGTGTTGGGCTAGCCCATTATGTATTGGGCCAGGTTGGGCTGTTTCTAGCATCACTCTCTATTTATAAGGAAATATATGGACAAAATATCTAAAATCATTGATCAATAAACTACATGCTTCTCACACTTCACAAAATAAACTTCTAGAAAAATAATAGATATTCGGCTTTAGTATTTCACTAAGATTTTATATTTTCGTGTATGAGGTATTTTCAAAATAAATATATCCACCTTCACAAGAAAAAAAAGAAAAAAAAGCAACATAATATTCGGGATTCAAATGCTTCGAACACATAAGAGGACTCACAAGGGAGCCCTCCAAATTGGAGGGCTCTCATTATTATATTAATATATATATAGTATTTTTAGGAGGGATTTGAAGTTAGCTGCATTGGAGCCCTCCGAAACATGGAGGGCTCCGGAATATTTTATTATTATTTTATTTTATTTTTTTAGATTTTTGTCGATTTAAATTAATACGAGATATTTTTAAAATTCGATTGCATTGTACATTTGGAAAATTACAATTCCATAAAATGAAGTAGGAAAAAAAACTAGGGAAAAAAACTAGTGATGACCGAAACGTGCCCAAATTTCCTCGATCATATCTTCTTCGAGCTTTTCATGAGCGGTTGCATCCCGAACGGAGGTCTGCCTTTGCATATAACGTGCAAAAGAGACACCAACACCTCGACGCACTTGCAACGGATTAGTTGAAGAGCTCGATGCCTCGTCGTCCTCCCAATTTTCGGCTTCCTCTCCTTCATCTTCAATTATCATATTGTGCATGATAACACATGCATACATGATTTCTGTTAAATTCTCGATATAGTGTATGCGGGCCGGTCCTCATACGATCCCCCATCGTGCTTGGAGAACGCCGAATGCTCCCTCGATGCCCTTCCTCGCCGCTTCTTGTTTCATGGCGAAAAGTGCTCAGTTGTGGATCCGTCGGACATGGCACCATATTCACGAAAAGTTGGCCATTTTGGATAAATGTCGTCGACTAGGTAATAGCCCATGTTGTACTGCTTGTTGTTGACCGTGAAATTGACAGCCGGCGCAACGCCCTTCAAATAATCGCTGAATACGTCCGATTGATTCAGCACATTAATATCGTTGTTTGATCCGGCGACACCGTAAAATGCATGCCAAATCCATAGGTCGGTTGAGGCCACGGCTTCAAGAATTACCGTTGGGCATCCCTTCTCGAAATTGCTGTATGCAGCCTTCCACGCCGATGGACAATTCTTCCAAGGCCACATGCAGTCGATACTCCCGAGCATTCCGGGAAAACCGTGCTTCACTTCGTGCTTTTAGACGAGGCGTTGGACGTCACGGGAATGGGGTCTCCGCAGATACTCGTCCCCAAAAGCAGGCAACAACGGCACGACAAAAATGCTTTAGGCACTCTCAACCTGTTGAATCGGCGATGCGCAAATACTCGTCGAATTGATCCGACTGAATCGCCATATGCAAGTTGGCGCAACACCATCGTGCATTTTTGAAGGGGATGAAGCCCATCTCGTCCGGTTGCATCTGAGCACTGTTGGAAATATGGATCACGCGGCCGTCACATGCGAAATCGGCGCCTGAACATGGTGTCTGTATACGTCAGATTTTTGGCAAAGTAGTCGTTGTAGAGTTGCTCGTACCCCGCCTCACGATTACGCTCAACATATTGCTTTTTTGCTTTCGCCGATCGGCGCTCTTCACGATGCCGATTTTCAGCAGCTTCCTCCTCGGCTTGGAAAAACAACTCGATACCTTTACGTACGATCCTCTCTCGTTCCTCACGATTTTTTTATTTTTTTTTGAGTGAATTTGAAAATGAAAGTTGTGTAGAAATGTAAGGAATGAAGAGAGTATATATAGGTAAAAATAAAAATAAAAATAGAATAAAATTATTTTAAAAAAAATTAATTCGATGGTCAACGGTCAAACGTCCATTGACCAATGGAATGCTACCACGTCACCGGGCCCGTCGAGAGGAGGAAGGGCGCGTTTTCGCCTGGGCGCTCGAGCCCTTGGAGGGCGCCAACGGCGGAGCCCGGGCACGGAGGAGGGCGCAGGAGTGGGCGCGCAGGCTCCCGTCCCGCTGCGAATGCACTAAAAACAATTTATTTTTCTCAAGATATCAAATTGTCAGTCAATCATAAACACGCCTAGCTAAATTTTGGACGTACGTATTTATTCATAGCACCAGAAAATAATTCCAATTAGGTACAATCTGGCAGTACATAACTTAAATAAGGAAGAAATTCCACGTCAGCGGTCAGGTGCGCATCAGGTGCCCCACACCGCCAGCATCGTCCACGTAGGCAGAAAAGAATCTGCGTCGCAGGCAGGCAATAAAAAAATATCCTGTGCACCAACCAGCGAGGCGTAGCACAGAATCCCAGCCCACAAACACAGACCACAAACTTAGAAAATCCTTTGTTGCACCCTAGAATTGCGACACCTGGCACCCTTCCTCACCATTCATCGTACCATGTCGTTCCACACCCCCACACACAATCCCCATGTCTCGAAATATCTTCCGCATCTTGTTACATGATTTTCCCAATTTGCCCTCCTCCGGAATTCCTTATTACCGCCTTAGTAAGGTACACTGTATTTGTTTTGAATAATTCTAGGCCACACAATTTTTTTATTTTAGAACTAGGCCACACAAAATTACTACTATTATTATTCAATGCTCTGGATAAGAATTTTAGCTGATTTTTTTATTTTCTAAAATTAATAACAAAAGAATTTAAAATTCGAAATGCATGCTGCTTTCATTAATTTCATGTAGGAGCATCTCCATCCACATATGTACTGACAAAAATAGTAGACACCGCCTAATCTCTTCAGATTTTTGTAAGCATTTATGTTCGAAAATTGATTAGAGGATCTGAAAAGTTTACTTCTAAAATAATAATATTATTTTTTATTTTTTGTATTGTTCGATAGGTACTTCGCGTCAATAATATTCTTATTTTCGAAGAAAAAAAAACACATTAGCATGGACATTACTACAAAATTAGCATTAAACTTTGTTTGTATATATGTTAGATGCGATGTCAATAGCCACAACGAATACGAACCTAAAAATTATTAAATTAAGAGATAATACACAAATTTTACTTGCTTTTTTATATATTTGTTAGAAGAAATTTAATGTGCAGTTTGAAATAGTTATTATTTATTTTTATTTTTTTCCCTTAATATGTTGGTGTACAATTACTTATGGTCCGACCGTCGAAATTAGTGCTCCCATCGTGGTGGTGGCATTATGGTAAATAGGAGTTGGAAAAGGGGTGGTTTTGGTGCGTTTGACTGCAAGTTGAATTTATTAAATTTGTTTCTTCCTTCTTCTTTACTTCTTCTTCCTTCTTCTCTCTCTTTCTCTTCCTTTGCCCACAGTTTCTTCTTCCTCTCATTTGAATCTCTCTCTAATTTCAAGTGCAAAATCTGTTCTCTTACTATAATTTCTATTTTGGTATCGATTTGGTCTAAGTTTCTGGATCAGAGATTTTGGTTTAGATCTAGTAAAAAAAGAAAAATGAAGAAATCGTGCGAGTTGTGTAAACGAACGGCGCGGATACGGTGTGAGTCAGACCAGGCGAGTTTATGCTGGGACTGCGACGCTAAGGTGCACTCCGCCAATTTTTTGGTGGCGCGGCATTCCAGGAATCTTCTCTGCCGCCTCTGCCAGTCTCCGACGGCGTGGTCCGCCTCCGGCTCCAAGCTGGAACAGACCTACTCCGACTGCCGGAAGTGCGCTGCCAGAACTGGTTGCGAAGAAGACGAAGTAAAGCCGGTCAAGGAGGAGGTAGCCGAGATTCACGTCCTGCCGTGGTCGCCGCCGCCGCCGCCGGAGAGCTCTGTGAGCGGCGGAGAGGCTTTTCACGGCGGGGAAGCGGCGGTCGCACGGAAACGCCGCAGGCTCCACAACAACGATCGTCCTGCTCTTGTATGAATATTATCTTTCTCTCTATTTTTGGTTTAAATTGTAGGATTTGAACAATTCACTGATTCGTCGGTAATTTGCAGGAGGACCTAAACATCTGTACGCCGTCGTCAGACACGGCGGTGGAGGTGGCGAGCATCGCCGACTCCGCGTCCAGAGGAAAAGCGACGCCGCCGAGGAAGATCCGGCGAACGGATGGCCATGAAGTTGAAATCAGAGTTTCCAAATCTCCGATCGTGGAGGCGGCGAGGAGATTCCGGCGGGAAGAAGCGGTTGCCGGCGAAAAAATGCCGGAATACGGCGCGATGAGTGGCGGTGCCGGAGCTGTTGATCTGAACCTTACGCTGACGCTAGGCGTGTCTAGCCGTTGATTTCGATAATTATTTGCGGACATATCGGGATTAGGATTAGAATTGGATTTTTAGAATTAGTTTATTAGGAAAGGAATTTACACGTTTAAGAGTATTTTAATTGTTGGACTATATTTTACTAAATATATTAGTGGTTGTATTTGGCTTATTATTAGGTATCGCTAAAATGGGAATACTCTTAATTTCAGTCCCCTGTAGGGATACATCATGCATTATGTATTGCACCAGATCGTTCTATTTTCTTTTTTTGATTGGATGCTGCTAGAATTTTAATTTCTTATGCCACAAAGTAAAAAGAATATTACTACTACTTCATTGAATTGCAACTTTTTATGGCTCGAAAATATAGTCCTTATATAATTTTTTCCCTCATTAATTGTAGTAAATATAGTTACAATATTAATCTTGTAATGAATTTATACAAAAAAAACTATAAAAAAAAAAAAAAAACCTTGTGGCTTAATCTATTTGAATAGAATATGTAAATAAATATACTAACTAATCATGGAAATTGAAGAACTTTGTTTCTCTTTCACGTACTAGGATGTCCTAACAAACAATGTAAAGAACGCGTTTATAATAAACTTTTTTAAAAAATAGTACTAATCTCTATAACATAGTGAAGATATAATTCCAAATTTAGTGGTAAAATAATACTATTGTTACTTAGTACTTTATTAAACTCCGCTGATTATAGTATGTTTTTCTTTTTGAACAATTAAATGATTAATATGCTTTGTTATTTCATGAATATACGTATTTAAGTAACAAATGTAATTAATAATGCTAGGTTGTTTGTGCTAGTTGTTGGGTCCAAACTTTAAAGTAGTAGAGCAAAGCAAAGTGTATGGACTGTTTTTCAGCACGTCATTACCTTATTTAGATAGGCAGAATTTAAAAATGAGCAGCAGTTTTTATTAATAATGATGCAAGAAAAAGCACTCATCTATATCGTCATAAAAGGACATCTAGATAAGTTGGGAATTCTTCTTTCGGCTAAACATTATCACTTACTAATTATTTTTATTTACATTAATTTGAGGCCCTATTTCTCTTTATTATTATACGGATTGGATGCTTAATTCTAACTATTGAATACTTTGGATTTTATTTTACTTTATCGTTTAATTGGATAATATAATTAATTTTAGTCGACCTAATTCATGTTTGATGTATAAATCGAAATTTTTTGGATTTTTATTTATCAAAAAAATAAAAAAAAATAAAAAAAATAAATAATCTGAAGCATTGTCGTGTTTCTTTAATTATAAGCCATATGCATTTGTATTGGAGCCTTGGAGGTGATGTACAACATTATTTTATCCCTCAACAATTGCGAGGACCTTATTTTGGAACATAACCTTCTAAACATGCAATGTATGTGCACTCTTTAGTATCTGGACTTTGTGACGTGTCTATACTTACCTAATTTCATCGAACAAAATAAATTTATTATCTATTAATTTATTTCATTTGGCCTAATTCCAAACTAAAAGGTATGAATATCTGAATTAAATTACTATATCTCCGAAAAGGCATACTAAATTATGACAAATGAAGTATCGATCGTAGTTACTCTCCTAATATTGTAAATGACAAACGTAAGATCTCGATTCCTTGAGATTTATACGTAAGATCTTGATTCCTTGAGATTTATACAGTAAAACCTCTACAAATTAATAATGTTTGGATTTAAGACATCTATAAATCACGGAGTAATAATTTATTAAAGAGTTTCTTCGATATCAATAAATTTAATTTAGACAAAGTCGATACGTGCTAACAATGTTGTACCCAATATTTTAAATTTAAATAGATTCACATACTTTCAAATAATATATTAACTTATTTTTCAATCCACATTAGCTAAATAAATACTACCTCCATCCCACCATATTAGGTCACATTTACTTTATTGACTTTTTCGGCACGTGTTTCCATCGAAATCTAATACGAGTTTTAAAATATAATTTTGAAGTATTTTTTTACGGGATACTATGAGTGTCATAGTATCCCGTAAAAAAATACTTCAAAATTATATTTTAAACTCGTATTAGATTTCGATGGAACACGTGCTTCATAAAGTAAATGAGTCACATATATGAACCTCAATATTGAAGAAAAAAAAAAAAAAAATCATTGATGTCTCACGCATAATGTATGTGACATCCCAATCACATTTCATGAAGTCTTGTCATCTAAAATATATCAAAAAATCATTCATTACTGATCGAATGCTTTATACATTTTATTTCAATGAGCTATCATAGTACTCATATTTATAATATATGACTATTTAAATGCTTGACGGGACCTATATAGTTATGTAAAGGTTATCCTAAAAAAATATTAATTCATTATTTTAAAGAATTTATTGTTTCTATCAAATATTATAGTAATTTAGAGATGTTTTATTGTGTAGTTACTTCTATTAATGTAGATGAAAATATATGCAATCACATATATTGGTGCGTGACTTTGATATAGTGTTGAACGGAATATAAAATTAACGCCACCAAGGAATATGAAGCTACACCCCATGCACACGTAAAGTATTTGAGTTTGATCATATCTCTTTCTAAAATATCATTCCATACACTCCAAGATTTCAAAGATTAATTGATGGCTATAAATAAATGAGAAATTTATGATGTGACGGCTAATGCCATTAATATCCGTTGGCATCATCTCATAATTAAACTACTTGTGGTATAATTTATTGCTATTATTTAATTCCACAACGTTCACAGATACTTATTCAAAACCCATGTCAATTTGTCTAGACCACTAATTATTAGTCAATTCCCATTTCATTGTATATCACAAATTGTGACGACTTCGTGTCCTAAAATTAGTGAACCATATTTCTTGCTTTTCTTGCTTGGTCCAAAACTAATACCAATTTGGCTTTTATTTTATTTGAAATTTTGAACCCCACATTAAGGGTATTTTTGTAATCACACTCAAGAAAATATCTTGGAGTTTAAGTAGGTTATTTTACATCGTTCACATGCTATTAGGACAATTAAGCTTAACCTCATACTTATAATTCTTTAATCACAAGTTTGTGGTCGATCGGCAGACACATACTAATTAACGATTTAAACTTTTATTAGACGTTTAAGTTGCGTTTTTCTTATAATTAAGAAAACTCCAATGCGTGTATATAACGGCTTAAGTGCAACCATTAATAACTCACGGGCAAAAATCAAAATCAAAATAATACATGGATTTTAATTATTGGAAACTAATACTCCATAAACTATATAATTCGAATATAAAATAACGGATATTCATGTCAAACATTATTATTTGAGAGTGGTTAAACTGCAGGGTACCCATTCTTTATTTAATTTCGTTCTCTCTTATTTTCTATTCATGAACATACTAGTCACAAATTTAACATTTCCATGTTTGTTTTTATCAAATTCCTCTTTATATTTATTTTTTCTTTAGTAGTGTCTAAAATCAAAGTACTAATTGAATGGCTAAAATATGAATACGAGATTGAACAAGTGAAGCCAAATTCATACTTCCTCCGGCTTAGAAATATTGAGTCATTTCTTATTAATATGTGAGATATAAAATAATGAAAGAGGTCAATATCTCTGAGATAGATATTTGAGATAGAGGAAGTACTATTAAAAGTTGGTGGCTAAGGACATTTCTTGGCATCCGCATACACTTGGTTCATTATTATTGCTTTGTTGACAGTACAAGTTTGGTATAAAGAGAAAATAAGATCGAGTGTAGATAAAATAATGTGACACGGTTTCAAAATAAAAAATAAAAATGTGATATGAACAAAATAAAGGTTGGAGAATAAAAAAAAAGGTGGAGTTTAGGGCATGGATTTGTTTGTGTGGTGGAGAATTGTTGGTTGTTGAGAGGAGTGGAGAAATTGATGGTTGTATTTTGATGTAGCAAATTAATAAAAGTCCACAACAACCCCCCTCAAGGAAGAAGATATTATTTGGATTGTGATTGGTCACTTCAATTCATATTCCTTATTTACAAGCTCTACTTATTTAATACTCTTTTCATTTCGTCGAATTTGACCCCTTTACTTTTGGTAATTTCTGACATTTTTTTCTACGTTTCTTGATAATGGATTTTAAAATGGATTATTGAAGATTTCTTTCTTTTGAAATGGGGATGACTTTTATAATTTTTATATTTTAGAAAAAAAAGAAAACGTATTTATGTTGACTTATATATTCTAGGAATTGATTTACACCTCGCGTTACATATTATTTACTCTCTTTTTTTGTACACAGATTCATAAAATTTTTGATATCATATGCTAATTAAATTAGTCAATATTATTATTGTTTTTTTAAAAATATCATGTAATTTAAGGAAATCACTAGGTTTATGTGATAGAAAGATGGACTTTCGTGTAGGTAAAAATTATTGATATGTTGTAATGGATATTTTCTTATGCCTGAAATGGATAAGATCAAATTTTCATTGTCATACTGAAATTGAAAACTAAACTAAATATATGGTGAATTTACCCCTTTTAAATATATTCATACACCAGTGACGTAATAATTGCACATAAAAGATTACACGAATTTGTAATTCGGGTTAAGCCCATCGAACCAAAATATGAATAAAAGGCCCAGATTTACAATTAAAATCAGCCCAGATTCCTAGTAATACGGAGAGAGATTTTGGGGGGGGGCGGATGGATGGGCCGACAGAGAAGTTGAATTCAAAAACATGTACTGTATGTTTTTTTTATCTATTTTTTTTTAAATGTCTGTAAGATTTATAGTACATGTTTTTTAACATATAAGAGGTATTTTTTTTATCTCTCGTAGATGAAATCTAAAGTTGGCACTTTTGAATATTCTCCCTATAACGATTTTAATATATATATATAGATGCTATCGTGAATGATAACGATTGTAATTTTCATTTTAGAGTTTCTCCAAATAAATGATGTTAAAATTTTCATATCCACTTTATTCAGTCGTAGCTCAATCAATAAGCTTCTAACTAGTGCAAAAATAAGATCAACCTAGTGACAACCGGACGTAATATAGATTGGATGAATGCTTGAAAGCTCATATCTCATTCATTATGACACATATCAGACTTATTTTTTCACCATATGTAAATTTATTCTGAGAACTACATTTATTGGCCCTTATCCGAAATGACATGCCAAGTTATGCCACAAAGCATCCTAATGTTGTTTTGGATAATAAATTGCAGAAATTCCAAATTCGACTGACGTTGATAGCATGATTAGATTGTCCGATTATGCCCGAAAATGAGTAATTAAGTTCACGTGTTGCTCTTTTCCTTTTAGAGTTTCTCCTAGTAAACAAGGTTAAATTTTCATTCACACTTTTCCTAGTCGTAAATGAGGTAAAATATAGTCAATACGGTGAAACATGAAATTGATGAATATTTGAAAGCTCGCATCTCATTCGTTATATTATTTATCGGACTCATTATTTAGCAAAATATAAAATTATTATGAGAGCCACGTTTATTGGCCCTTGAATATGCAGAACGTGACGTCGCTGGGGTTGGCAAAAAAATAGAATTTCGCCCAAAGGGTATCTCTTTGATCAATCGCCAACCAAAGCATACTTTTGGATAATTAATTATTGAAATCTTAATCCATTTAACTATATAGCATGCCTAGATTTAAATAAAAAAAAATTAAATATGCTTTGATATTTCCTTATGCCATGGTCAAGCTGACTTAAACAAAAATTCAATCTGGCGCTGAACTGAAAGATCAAACCATTAATGTTGAAACACATAACTACAGCTTAGAAGAATGTAATTTTAAGATAGCTTGGAAATTTTCATGGTTAATATGGCTTATAATCAAAGAGTTCATTATGAAAGAAAAAGATTATTTTGAAGCTCCTCCAAAATTCATCTAGACACAAGTTGCTATCGCCTCTATGAAATACAATTGTGATTGATTATCATTTGAAGCAATTATATCCAAGCTCCTTTGATGAATCTAGAACGAAATAACTGCAAAAGGAAAGGGAAAAAAAAAAGAGTCAGAGAGAGAGAGAGAGAGAGGGAGAGAGAGAATTCAAGAAGTAATCACGAAATCAGAATATGAACTCTTTATTAAAACATTCCATGCAAGAGATGCAGCATTATATATATATATATATACTCCTATAAATATAATCTAACATAAAACAAGACCGATTAAGAATAAAACATGAAGAAAAAGATAGAGAAATTAACCTTGCATGAGTTGAATTGATCGATCACTTGAGTTGATCATCTGCATCGTGATACTCGTGGTTGTCCTCCGCCTCATCTTCTCTCTCTCTCTCCTCCGCCGTCTTCTCCTCCTGCTTATACCTCACCACCACCACAGGGCACGCGCAGTGCTGCACGCAGTAGTCGCTGACGCTGCCGAGCTTCCCGTTGCTCCGCCCTCTCGAGGCGCCGATGCCACGGCTGCCCATGATGACGGCGCTCAGTCCCAGCCGTTCCACCTCCAGGCACAGCCGCTCCTTCATGTCGTGGTCCTTCACGATGTGGATCTTCACCGGCACGTGCGCCTCGATCAGCGGCTGCGCCAGGTTGTTCGCCTTCTTCGCCGTCAGGCTGTCGTACTCCTCCTCCATCTGCCGCGGCGATGCTGCCGCTGCCGTTGCCACGGCGGCGGTCTTCGTGAAGGGGTTGGCGCCGGTGTTTGTGGGGGTGGAGGAGCCCCAGTCGGCGCCGTAGAGGACGGATGTGGAGCGGACGTGGAGGAGGATCACGGTGTCGCCTGGGCGGATGTAGTTCTCGGCGGCCCACTTCACGGCGAAGGCGCTCTCGTCGCTGAGATCGACGGCGATGGCGATGCGGCGGAGGGAGGGGGAGGAGGAGGCGTAGATGGAGTTCGGGGTGGCGGGCGGCGGGGGGAAGCGCGGGGAGGAGGTGTTGACCAGGACTGGCTGGATGTTTAGCTTGGGCGGATCGTCTGGTTTGGCAGCGGCGTTCGGCGGCGGCGAAGCCATGACGGTTGGTTAATCGCGATGGCGCTTTGGGAAAATCGGAAAGAAACAGTTGTGAGAGATGGGGAGAGAAGTAAGGAAGAATGCAACAAATAAGGCCGAAGAAGAAGGTGGTCGTTCGTGCATCGCCAAATCGAGACACGTCTACGTGGCACCACGTCATCTATGAGCTGGCTGACGTTTGTCTTTTAATGACCACGTGTATGATGACGTCAGTCTTATGAGTTTTGGGCCTTGTGATATATTTGAGCCCAGCGTTCCATCATAAGCTTATGTGAAAAATATCACTAATATAATGGGCCGTTTAAAATATTATTGGACCTTTATTCATACACATCCTTGAAATCTATATTAATATACTAAAGTAGGATAGGGTCCCTTCAATTTTTTGATATTTGAGCTTCATTTAATTTTTTTTATTTAACTAAGTTATACATATCTTAATATATATTGTGTTATTTTCTATGCAATTCCTTAGTTAATGCATTTATTTATATGAAAACTCATTTTTATTCATTAAAGTTTAACACATTAATTAAATTTCAAGTATAAATATTAATTTTAACAAAAAAAAAGTATAAATATTAATTTTGACAAGCAAATTTTTTTCTCATTTGTTTCTTTTAAATGTAATTTTGAATAATCGATTTAAATACTAAAACGAAGTAGTGAATCTCAATTTTACTGTCTCAACATCTCTCAATTTAATGCAATATTTTATATTTTGTTTTTTTGTTCTTTGACTATGAAAATTGAAAAATATTAGTATATGCATGTTCATTTTTCATCTTTACACACACACACACACACGTGAATGTAGTTAATTCAATTAATTATGTTCGGAGTCTCATAAAATTATAATTATGAAGTTGATCCATATTTAAATGTTTAATCAAACAATCTCTGAAAATAAGCTATAAATTTACACATGCATATAAAATGTGTGTACATATATATATAATCAAATATAGCACAACATATAAGGGTACACATGTATATAGAAATAATTTTTTCTTTCATCATTTTATGAAATAAAGTAAAAATTATTAATTGAAATAAAAAGTAAGCATTGATATGGAGGCAGAATGTCAAATAGCCACTTATCTTAGTGAAAAATAAATACTAGCCACAAACATAAAAAACATATAAATTATAGCCACTTTCGACCAGATTGGACAAAAATACCCTTAAAGAGCCTGTTACAGAGGAGGCTCGATCGAGCACAAATGGCTCAATCGCGCACAAAAGGCTCGATCGAGCCCGTTCGAGCCCCATTCACGTCCAACACAAAGAGGCTCGATCGAGCATGAAAGGCTCGTTCGAGTACGGAAGGCTTGATCGAGCTATTCGAGCCCGACACAAAGATGCTCGATCGAGCTCAAGAGGCTCGTTCGATCCACATTCAAACCCATTTCGCGCCCGACATAATGAGACTCGACACAGGCGACGGTGAGAGTGATGACGGCGTTCGTGACCGGCGATGGTGGTGATGGGTCTCCGGCGTCAATGGAGGGTGGCAGCGAGGTGTGATTGTCGACGATGGTGGCTGTCAATGGTGGGGTGGCGTCCTAGTGTAGGGAGGGTATAACTCCAAATATTAATGAAAATTTGTACATATGTTACATTTCCATATTATATTATATTTCTATATTATATTATTATTATAATAAACAAATTATCTATTTATAATATTAGCGTATCTAATAGCAATAAAAGTTGATAGCAGAATAAAAAACAGTTCTGCTCTCTATTTCACATAATTCATTAGTTCAAAAAATTCAAGAAAGAAATATATACTCCACTATTAATCATTTTCCACATAATGCACCAGGGAGAATTTCCAAAAACATAAAAATTAAGCATTCTCTCAACAGAAAAAAAATAAAATAAAATAAAAAGATTATCTACCTACTTTTTATAATCACAGGTACAACGGGCGTCGTCTTGATAGATCAATATATATATATAATACGAAAACGGATTCTAATCCTACGTGGAACATTGTGGATTTTTCGTGATTATCAATCAATTGATAATTCCGTAGCGGATTCGGAGCACCACGTTAATTCATATGCTTACGCGGCATCACTTGCGGCCTCCATTCTTATTTATCTAAAATCTATATATTTATATACATTATTATTATTTATATATTTTATATTATACATATATATATTTGCACTTTAAATTTAAAATTTAATTATGAGGATGAGAGGAATCGAACTCATTATCTCCAACACAATAGCCTATATATTATAACACTTCACCACGTCATTAATTAATATTATTTAAGGCATACAATATATTATATGTTCCGTTCCAGATTTGGAGCACCACAACCACATGCCTACGTGACGTCTCTTACATTCTCCATTAATTATTTATCTAAAATCTATATATTTATACAAATTAATTCTTATAAACTATTATTTTATTTCCAAAAAATAATTGGGTCTCTAAATAAATGAGTTACGCATGCGTTTGGTCAATTCGTATTTTTTACCCATATTTATCAGGCTATTCGGGTTGGCTCGCACAAATCGACCTAAGCTAACTTTCAGAATATATTTTTAACACAAAATTTAAGCATCGTTTCAAAATTTTCATCCAAACCTTTCATGCTATTTTCGAGTTTGTTAATATATTTTGGCCTTAGCAAAACATCAATTTTGAGGTGGCCCGTTGGCCAAGAAATTTGTAATTTTTTTTTAATATGTATCAATAGATAACTACGTTTGTCAAATTCTTATATATATATATATATATATAAGAATTTGATATAAAATCAATTTTGAGGTGGCCCGTTGACCAATAATTTTTTGAAAATTTCGATTTGAATCGATCAGACTAAATTATTTTTGAGTTAAAATGTGACATCCCATATTGAATAAGTATGAGATGTCAAGACAGTATAAATATAGGCTTAATGGACTCTCTAGCAACTTGGGTAAACCATTTTAGCAAAGCGAGGATGAATGTCAAGTAGTTACTAGCCTGCCCATTATGCCACCGTAGCATAACGGGCCTCCACCCTTGGTAACGGGGCTTTACAAATGGTATCAGAGCCGACCCCGGGCGAGCATCATGGGCCCGGGGGCGGTCCTGCATATAAGTCACAATGAAGACGTCGTATATTCAACGGGGAGAGACTGTGACATCCCATATCGAATAAGTATGGTCTGTCAAGACAGTATAAGTATGACCTCAATGGATTCTCTAGCAACTTGGGTTAACCATTTTAGCAAAGCGAGTACGAACGCCAAGTAGTTGCAAGCGGCCCATTGTGCCACCGTAGCGTAACAGGCTCTCACCCCGTATGCCCGGGGCGTTACATAAAATATTTTGGCTCTAGACCAAGAAATTTTTGAAAATTTATTTAAACGGTTCAACCATAGTTCCACTGGTTCAACTGCTCGAACCATGTAGAGGTGGCCGAATGCGGGTTCGGGTACGGAACCGTACCCGTACCCGACGGGTATGGTCGTACCCTAACTTGGGTACAAGTACGAGTACGAGTACAACCCGACGGTTCTAGTGGGTTTTATAATTATTATTTTAATGTTAAAAATATATTATTTTATTGCAAAGAATCCAACAATGTAAACTAAAACCAGACCTCTAAATAATGATTAGAGGATGTCAAGTTATTTAAAAATTTAATCTTGAAGGACTGAGCACCGTTAAGACAAATTTGGTTAAAATTTGGAAAAATACTAAAGTAGGCTAAAGAGTGCATTCTAATTAAAACTAATTAATAAAAAATATATTATTATATGAAATACATATCAAAATGGAGGGTCAGCTGGTATAGGAATCAGCGGGTCAGGGGTCCAACTTTCAGTACCCATACCTGAACCTGCCGCTTTCGGCGGCTACGGTTCCGATCCCGAACCGACGAGTATGGATACGAGTACAAACCTTCCGGGTATGTGTACGAATGCATGTACGGGTCGATGTGTATGATTATTTTGGCCATCTCTAGAATCATGTCACGAAAAACATTCCGTGAGGGTATTTTTTGCTTCGAAGTAGCAACGTTAAGGGTGTTTTTGCTACTTTTCCAAAAAAAAAAGAAAAAGAAAAGAAAAAGAAAGTAAAATATTTTGAGCTAAGGCTATTTTCAGTTCCAGTTGATCAAGCTAAACTGTTTTTGATTTATAATATTTTTAAATTTAAGACACTTGACAATATATTATACACGTATCAACGATTTTCAGGCCATCTTATCGGGCTGGGGCTATTTTTTAGTTTGAGTTGATTAGGCTAAACTGTTTTTCAGTAAAAAAAAGTACTTTGGCCCTAACACTATTTTGGTATGAGGTAGCCCGTTGGTGAATAAGTTTTGATTTTTTTGCCCTAACACTATTTCGATTGAGGTGGCCCATTGGCCAAAAAGTTTTTGAAATTTTTTGTCATAACACTATTTCGATTTTGAGGTGGCCCATTTGTCAAAAAGTTTTTGAAATGCTCTTAGTATGTATCAATAAACATGTTTTTATTTTTTAATTATTAGACTCAAGTTCAATTTTGATATTTTTGAAATTCTTTTAGTATATATCGATAACTATAATTGTCAATTTTTTGTAACAAAAAAATATATTTTTAATTTCAAACACTTGACAATATATTAGGCACAAAATCGATTTTGAGGTGACACGTTTGCCAATAAATTTTTAGAATTCTTTATTATGTATCGAAAACTATAATTGTAAAAATTTTGTAACAAAATTGTATATTTTCAATTTAAGACACTTCACAATAAATTAGACATAAAATGAGAATTGTTTCAAAATTTTCCGCTGATCGGGCAGACCTTCATGTTATTTCCTAAGCGGAGTACAACATATTAAAATATTTTTTAATAAAATTTAATTTGACATTATAACATTTTTTTAACAAATTATCATAATACAACCATCTTAATAAATATATACAATAAAATGACACCCCGTCGAATTTCGACGGGATACACACTAGTTTTCTCAAATTCTCGTGACTTTTGCTTTATTAGGTAATAATTTAATTTAATCAATATATATATATATATATATATATATATATATATATATATATATATACCATATATGATATAACTCCAAATATTAACGAAAATTTGTACATATCTTATATTATATTTTTATATTATATTATGATTATAATACACAAATTATCTATTTATAATATTCGCGTATCTAATAGCAATAAAAATAATAACAAAAAAATTCAAGAAAGAAATATATACTCCACTATTAATCATTTTCCACATAATGCACCAGGAAAAATTTCCAAAAACATAAAAATTAAGCACTCTCTCAACAGAAAAAAATAAATAAAATAAAAAGATTATCTACCTATTTTTTATAATCACATGTACAACGGGCGTCGTCTTGATAGATATTAAATGCTCTACCGTCCACCGTGACCTTGCTTACTGTGCCACCGCTAATGTGGCAGTGCCACGTTGACAATACATCCAGTTATGGTTTAATTTTTTTAATTTCGGTTTTGTTTTTTAATAGATTTTTTTTTGTACGATTTTTGTGAGCCTACTGGAGCATTCCTCTAGATACATTTTAGAAAAATATGATAGAATACGATATGCCACATGCATGTGGATGGATGTGGTAAGGATTCCAGATAAATAGTTAAAAGACTTCATATTAAAAGGAAAATTATACTATTACGACATATAGTTTGTTAGTTGAGTAAGGACGGGTGGATGAAGATGCTTATATTTATGAAGGTGATAAATCATTTTTTAATAAGAAAACCCTTATATGATGGAGTAATCCTTAATCAAAATTGAAAAAGAATAAATGAACGTCTCCGAGAAATGTCAACTTTACTCAATAATCGTCTAAATAACGGGCGGCTTGACATTCTATCATTCAATATTTATATCAAACGACGGACGACTTTATATTGAAATGAATATAACCACGTGAAAAAATTCTACCTCTCATTGACATATATATGTTTGAGCAACAAGAAACTATGAAAAATTACAACTATTTGAAAAATGTTATCAATCGTCAATTTATTTCCATATGACAGTGTACAATTGGCTTAACATAAACAATAAAATAAAAAATCAATAAAAAAATCAATAAAACTTCACTTAAAAATTCTGACATAAAGTGAGTATTGTCGAAAAAATATTCATCCTTAATCTATTACACATACTACGGGTGCATTAATATGCATAAAAAAATTGAACGTGCTCGATTACTCAAGAAATATTACCCTCGTTAATCTATTTTTTATTATTATTGTGAATAATGAGTGAGTCGACTTATAGTTTGTTAGTTGAGTAGAGACGGGTTGATGAAGAAGTTTATACGTATGAAGGTGATAAATCAATTTTTGATAAGAAACCCCTTATATGATGGAGTAATACTTAATAAAAATTGAAAAAGAATAAATGAACGTCTTGAATTAAAAACGAGTAAAAACTATCCGAAAAATGTCAACTTTCAAGTCCTCAAATCTAGCTGAAATTACTTCCAAAAACTGTGGCCAGGTGATTCCAACATCAACCATATTTAGATTTTGGAACCATGGCTAAATGAACCCTTTGGGCATCAGGCACACCCGGCATCAACTTAAAAAAACTATTACACTTTAAAATCCAAGCCCTAGGATGAGATCCATCAAACCTAGGAAAGTCAATTTTAGGTAAAGGACTATGAGCATAATTATAGTCCCCCCTTTAACTTGGAATTTAGGAGGACCTCCAAAGCTACCTAAAATAGAAGAAGAATATTTGGTTTGTTCAAATTCAGTAATCTTGATATTAAAAATGAAACTACCTGAGATGGAATATTCCTCCTGAACCTATAACATATAACGGGCATGTTGATATTAAAAAAAAAATTAAATAAAAAACTTATGATTCTATATATGTTGCATTCAATAAGTTTTGAAATAGAAATAAAAAAGTTGATGCAGTCTACGGAATGATCTAACATTTAAAATGTATATAAGTACCAGAGAAAGTGATACCTTACCTTGGCATGTTTTTCTAATACATCGAGCCAATGGGCTGTTTTTTTAATCAAAATTAAATTACCCGAGCTCATTATATTGCATGTATGTACCTGAAAAAATGATACTGCCAATAACTTATTCTTTTACTATTAAAATCATGAAATTGACAATTGGTTGTATATATGCTTTGTTCTTTATTTAATGGAATGACAAAAATACTCTATAATTTTATAAAATATTGACAAAAATTATCCGTCGAAGTTTGACGGGCGGTACACTAGTTTACAACAAAAACACATACACATGACTAACAAAACTCGCCCACTTTTTGTAAAATAAAACCATATCACATTATTTTATTTAAAAGGAAATGCATAAGGTGGGTCCATTACCCCACTCAATAAACATTCTTTAACTTTTATCAAAATTCGGGCCAAGACTGTCTAGCTACAATTTTCGTTGATGGAGATAAGGTTAGGGAAAAAATACCGAAATTTTGGTATATTTGATGCGTCGTTTTACAAAAAAAATAAATCTGACTTTTCAGTCGATATGCCCACACTGCTCATAAAGTAGTAAATAAGATCGTCTCCCAAAGGACCGGTGAGATTTTCTCCAAATTTCCAACTGCAAAAATATGAATTTTTATTAATTAAATACTAAAATAAATTAGAAAAATAAATAAACAAAGAATTTAAAAGACACTTTGATTTTTGGTTTAAGCAAATTAAAGACGATTTTGGCAACAGACAAATTCCACCCTAACTTAATTATTCTGATCCTCGATGCAAAGATAACTCTAATTTAATGCAAACAAACCAGTTATGACCACCGAAGACGCTTCTGACGTGATCTTATTTCTCCATAAATTCTCGATAACCAGGAAGACGCTTCACCAGTTACTTCCCTAATTGACTGACAACCGTAAGAGACGCTCTATAGATTTAATGAGCCGACAACATTAAAAACTAGAGAAACCCAATTCAAAATCGATAAACTCTGACGCAGAATTATTGAATTCAGACTGTCATTCCCTTGACTTTAAACAAGTCAATTTACCACTAATTAAATCTTACCACGATTACGTATGGCCGATTCAATTGACTATAAATTAATTCCAAACTACTAAATATTGCACACTACCTAGTAGCATGAAACGATTCATAAAAATAAACACCGAGAATAACAGATGCAAGCATATAAATCAAAGTATGAAAACATATTAGATCTCACAAAATAATTATGTCAGCGTTTCCTTATCTTTGCCGGAACAAAGAAAATTAACTAATATTCATACACAAAATTAAAACAAAAACAAAATAAAATAAAGAAAAGAAGAAGAAGGAAGAAGGAAGAAGGAAGAAGAAGAATGGCGAAATTGAAGTTCCAGTTGTTTGCTCCTTTCCCCGCCAATACGTATGTCTTCCTAATTAATCTAATGACCAATATATATATATAACTAGGATTTTTTTTAAAATAAGAAAATAAAATCTCTAAACCTAATTTATCTAGGAAAAGAATAAATAAACTATATCTCATATTTAAATAGTCTATAAACTAAATAAACTCCTAAGAATTACTATTATATTAATTAATCCCGTGTGGAATTAATTAAACCCAAATAAAAGTCCAAAAATCCCAAAATTTTTCATTTTTCGCTCAGCTTCAGTACTTTACACGCGGCACTTCTTCTTTTGCTCCGGTTCCAGCTTCAAAACCTCTTTCAAAATCACCAACATTCATTATTCTTCTACAAAAGCACATCATATTCATAATTAATCCAAATCAGCGCATTATCATTCAATACCAAATTCCACCAAAATATCCAAGAATTAAGTATAGAAATAATGCCCAATCAATATCACTTATACCGTATCAAAAAATTATCAAAAATAATATAATTAAGGTATATCAAAAATTTTCATAAGGTATTATACCGTACCATAGAACTACGGTAAGATAAAGATATCAATTTTTAAATTCCGAGCTATACCGTTGAATACCGAAATTCTGGTATATGCCAAAAATAAGGCATATACCGTAAATTCTCTATATTTGCACACATACCATTTATTTTTGTTAATTATATTATATTTAGCTAACATTTATAATTACAATTTTTTTTTTGTGTAATGTACTTCTCCCTCCGTCTCACCCTAAATGTCTTCATTTCTTATTTGGGCCGTCTCACCCTCAAGGACCCATTTCCATATAAGAAAATGATTAGCCACACAAGAGTACACTTAGTAAATCTAGCATTCCTTAATTAAATCTTATCATTCATTCTTCTCTCAGCACGTATCTCAATATAATTTAAATTTTAAAAGTTTAAATTATCATAACTTGCTCGTTTGTTCTCCGTTTTTTATGATTGTTATACCACATGAAAGGTTTTGTTACGATCTTTCATTTAGGATTAGACATCAAAATATTTTTATGCATCTATGATGCTGTAGTTTTAAAATATGTCTAAATACGAAACCCACATTCTCTCCTTAAATATAATACACTTTATACCTTAAATATTTCCTCCTTAAAACCCGTGACGAAAAAGAAATTGGTCATTTAGGGTGAGACAGAGGGAGTATTATTGTTGGATAATGATTTAAGTTTGATTGATAAGATGTAATTTTTTGTATTTCCTTGTTATGTTTTTAACTACTTGTTGAATATTAATCGATAAGATGTGAATAATATTGACATTTAATCATTGTGATATTATGATAGTTTAAGGTATACCGCAGTATATTGGATTAAAGTATGATATATCAAAAATAAGGTACGGTAAGACTATGTAGTTAACTCTATACCAAAACTAAAATATACCGAAAATTATGATAAGATAAGAGTATGAAATTTAGCATACTATAATTTAAGATAATATATAAAATATGACAAAAATATGAAATATACTGTACCGACTCACCCTTAGATACACGAAGGGAAGGGAGTAGCTTTCATGTAACAAATTTAATGTGGTTAGTTAACTGTTTGTGTCTGGGCTTCCATGTACATTGGGTCGATTTAATGCGGAACGAACTCAAATTAAGCACCGAAAGTTAAAATTGATTTCATACAATATTTTCCATTTTTTTTTTCTTTCTTTCTTTATTGTAGTAATTTGCAAATTGCCATCAAAGTTATCCAGAATAAAAAGATAGAAAAGAGAAATCTTAGTCTCTATTAAATTGAATATATTGCTTCCATTTTTTTAAATGTTCTATTTAGCTTTTCTTCTTAATTCTTTTTAAGTGTCATATTTTGAAAATTGATGATAAAATAGCTATTTTTTCACTTATATTATCACTGTAATTAATACGTATATAAATTGGTGCTAAGAAAAAATAATAATAAATAAGATTAAAATGTAAATTTACACACTTTATTAATATGTTAGTATAATTTTATGATGGAAACACCTATAAAATAAGAGAGGAATTATTATTTTTTGTGGTCTGACTAGGTCAAGATCTAAACATCAAAACGAAAAGAAAATTGTACATTTTCCACAATAAAGCGAGTCAATAAAATTCAACAATTGAAAGTCCAATCAATGATATTCTGGAAGTGCTTAACCTCGAATAGTAATAGGAAAAATAGGAAAATATAATAAAATATAAGACCTTGAAATACTTGTGGTGCGATTGAAAATATCAAAATTAGTAGTACTATATTGCCTTTTGACGACATAATATAAGGTATAACCACTATAAATACTTCTTTTGGGTAATATACGTATGCGATGATTTAATTTGTGTGTATAATATTATACTCCTATGTCTCATTTACGCGTGTGCTGTGAAGTTGGAGGTGTGAAGACTAATACTATATTCTGTGGATCTCTTTCCTTTGACTTTTCGCCAATCAAATTCCAGCCTGTAAATTGACTCTGCTATTTTACAACTGACCATTTCTTTTCAACTTTTTTAAATACTACCATAAAATACTCCTTACTAAATAACTGTTCCTTTCTTCTAGGGATGGCAACGGGTCCTGGACCCGGTCCAGATCCGGTGATCCAGATCCGATTTTATGGATCTGGATCTTGCAAAATTGGACCCGATGGATCTGGACCGGATCCGGATCTAATAGCCAATTTTTGGATCTGGATCTGGATCTGAATTTTTTAGACCCAGATCCGGTCCAGATCCGATCCATGGATCCATTATATAAATATTTTATATATATTATATATATGTTATAAATATTATATATATTTTTTCTGATTATTTTAATTTTTAGAAATTATAGATTGAATACTTAATTTGAAACAAGCATACGGCGACCCTTTATCACACTTACCCGCTCAAAACTCAACCTCTCCTCTCGACTCTCCACTCTCCCTTCACCCGGCGGCCGGTCGCTATCTCCCTCTTCTTTCTCCGACAGTCCGAGGACCTCAGCTCAGCCTTTATAATTTGGAATTTGTACTTCAGTATTTGGGAGACATTTTACTTTTGATTTTTATCTTTGTACTTGAGATTTTTACAACTCGCTTTGATATATTGTATAAACTTATTATGATTATTATTGTACTATAATTCTTTTTATTATTTTAAAAATTTATTTTAGGGAAAAAGACTATGGATCTGGGTCTAGATCCGTAGACCCGTGGATCCGATGGATCTGGATCTGGATTCCGATTTTTTGGACCCGACGGATCTGGACCGGATCCGGACAAATTTTTTTTTTACGGATCTGGATCTGGAGTAAGCCGAATCCGGTCCAGATCCGGCCCATTGCCATCCCTACTTTCTTCTTCTTTTTTTTCTTTTTTTTCTTCAAAATATATGTATACAATCACAATCACAAAAGACAAAAAAAGGAGTATTAAATAATTTTAAGTTATGGTTGTTGAATGCTGAACTACTGTTGCTGCCACCAATTTTGCACTTGAACATCCCATCATTCAGTCTTTGATCATGATCTAGCTCTCTCTCTCTCATCTTCCTCCGTGCAGCGATACCATGATCCCTCTCATCTTCCTTTGTCTCTGCGTCAACGCTTTCTCCTCCCTCGCCGACGACACCATATCCGGCAACCGAACTCTCTCCGGCGACCAAACCCTCGTCTCCGCCGGCGAAAGCTTCGTGCTCGGATTCTTCAAACCAGGTACGTCCCCGAGATACTACATAGGCATTTGGTACAACAAAGTCCCCAATCAAACCGTAGTTTGGGTGGCCAACAGAGAAACCCCTGTTTCCGACAAGAATTCCGCCAAACTCTTCATCTCCGCCGGAAACTTAGTACTGCAAAACGAGCTCGGGGCCACGATTTGGTCCACCAACCTAAATTCAACGTCTCCGACCGTAGCTGCAGTGCTTCGCGGTGATGGGAATCTGGTTCTGAGCGATGGGTCCGGCTCAAATCCGAGATCCGGACAACCTCTGTGGCAGAGTATCGATAATCCGGTGCACACGTGGCTGCCGGGAGGCAAAATCGCCTACAATAAAAGAACCGGGAAAAAGCAGCTGCTAACTTCTTGGAAAAACGAAGAGGATCCTGCAATGGGGCTGTGGTCGCTCGAGCTCGATCCTAATGGGAGCCAATACATCATCAAATGGAATAACAGTGTGCCGTATTGGACTAGTGGGCCTTGGAATGGCCATATTTTTAGCTTAGTTCCTGAAATGAGATTGAATTACATCTATAATTTTAGCTATATTAATAACTCCGACGAGACTTATTTCACATATTCTCTCTACAATCCTTCTCTTATATCTAGGTTTATTATGGATGTTTCTGGGCAGATTAAGCAGCAATCTTGGGTTAATAATGATTGGAACTTGTTCTGGAGTCAGCCTAGGGAGCAATGCCAGGTTTATGATTTTTGTGGGGCGTTTGGTAGTTGCCAGAATGCATTGCCATTCTGTAGTTGTTTGCAGGGATATAGGTATAAGAATGAGAGTTCTTGGAATTTGAATGATTATTCGGGTGGATGTGTGAGAGAGTTGAGTCTGCAGTGTGAGAGCAATGGTAATGGTACTGCTTCTAGTTCTAATGGGAGGGGAGAGAGGTTTCTGGCAGTCCCGAATGTGAGGTTGCCTGAGAATCCTCAGCGATTCACGGGTTCGGGTAGTGGAGAGTGTGAGTCGAGATGCATGAACAACTGTTCTTGCACTGCTTATGCCTTTGATGAAGGGAACAGTGAATGTACTGTTTGGAATGGTGAGTTTGTGAATCTGCAGCAGTTGACTGAAGGAGATGGTAATGGTAGAGTGATGAACATTAAGCTTTCTGCCTCTTCATCAGTTTTTTCTTCTTCCAAGAGTAGCAAGGGTTCCATGATTGGTGTTGTGATAGGTTGTGTAGCTGGTGTTGTAGTTGTGCTTGCAGTCGTAATGGGATTGATTTGGAGGAGGCGGAGACGAGGAAGTTCCAAAGCAGTTGAAGGTTCTTTGATTGCATTTGCATACAAGGATTTGCAGAATGCAACCAAAAACTTCTCAGATAAGTTAGGAGGTGGTGGATTCGGATCCGTTTTCAAAGGTACTTTATCCGATTCAACTGTCATCGCTGTGAAGAAGCTCGACAGCATTACACAAGGAGAGAAGCAGTTTAGGACAGAAGTGAGCACGATTGGGACAATCCAACATGTGAATCTTGTAAGGCTTCGAGGTTTCTGCTCCGATGGTAGTAAGAAGCTGTTGGTTTATGATTACATGGTTAATGGCTCCTTGGATGCACACCTTTTCAACTCGAAGGATTCTAAGTTCTTGGAGTGGAAAACTAGATACGAAATTGCTCTGGGGATCGCTAGAGGCCTCTCGTATCTTCATGAGAAATGCAGAGACTGCATAATCCACTGTGACATAAAACCAGAAAACATATTACTAGATTCTGAATTCTGCCCTAAAGTTGCAGATTTCGGCTTAGCCAAGCTCATGGGGCGTGATTTCAGTCGAGTTTTGACTACCATGAGAGGAACAAGAGGCTACCTCGCGCCAGAATGGATTTCTGGAGTTGCTATAACAGCAAAAGCAGATGTTTACAGCTACGGAATGATGCTCTTTGAGCTAGTCTCCGGGAGAAGAAACTCTGAGAATTCTGAAGATGGGACTGTCAAATTCTTCCCTTCGTGGGCGGCTAATGCGACTGTCAATGGAGGAGACGTGCTTGGATTATTGGATCCGGTTTTAGAGAGAAATGGCAACGAAGAAGAGGTGCTGAAGATATGTAAAATTGCTTGTTGGTGCATTCAAGATGATGAGAACAAGAGGCCATCAATGGGGCAAGTGGTGCAAATTCTTGAAGGTCTAATGGATGTGAATGTGCCTCCTATCCCTCGTTCGCTTCAAGTGTTTGTTGAGAGCCAAGAACACATCGTTTTCTTCACTGATTCGTCTTCGACTGAGCAGAGTTCGTCGCAGGAAAAGAGCAACACGTCCAATGCTTCTTCTAACTCCAAGAACAGCGCTTTGTCATCAAGTTAGTATACTAGTACTTGAGAAGAAATGCTAAGCTTATCTGAATAATGAAAAGTTTGTGTGAACTAACTAATCTTTACATTGATTGAGGTGTGTTTGTACTGTATAACAATGTAGTATAATAAAGAAAAATATCAAGTTTTTATGCATAGTTGCTGATTTAGTTTTTACATTTCTTGACAATTTTTAATGTACACAAGTTTCTATAAAGATTTAATTTAATGGAGACTGGAGTAGCTTAAAAATATCCACTCTAAGTACTCTAGTAGCTGCCGGAATCATTCTCCGGCAGCTTCTTCACATTTACCGGTCACCGGAGAAAGCCGGGAAACAAGTAAAGAAACAGCAATGCAAACAAAACCGCTCTAATTCTGCCCAAAACAAGGGTGAAAAAGAGAATGGAAAGAAGCAAATAAAAAGCAGGGTTGATTCTAGTTGAGCATGATTTTCTCAAGAGGTGAAATTCACTACTTCCTTCTCGGCTTTCTTTTGAGGGAGACAGCCGTGGCCCCACCGCCGTCGATATCGTGTTATTTGATTCGTACGAGGACGCCTTAGCCTCCAATTCCAACGCTTTGTCTCTTCTCGTTTTGTCGTCGCTTGATTTCTGCAGATGCTTTGAGATTCTTCGCAGCATCGCATTCTTCGGTTGGAAGAGCAGTTGCCGGCAGTTTCTACCAGAAACCTTTATTTTCTACAATAGTCAAAAAACAAAAAACAAAAAAGGGTCAGTATTTCCAAAAAAGAAAAAAAGAAAATAACCAAAGGAAAACCGAGAAATTGACTAACCAGTGAGGCTTTGTGCAGCATAATCTCAAGAACTTTAGAAAATGGCATTTTTGAGTTGCTTCTTTGGACTGAAATTTGATCTTTAGGAATAATAATTGATGGAGAAATTGTGGAATCGGCTTTGATTTGATCCGTTTCTGTTTCCAGCACCAGAGGGTGGAATTTCTTCTTCATTACTAGTACTATTATTCATGGAGAATTTGCAGGGAATTTCATGTTATAAATGGAGGTTGAATATTTGAGTGCAAAAACAAGAATTTGAGGAAAATACAAAATACAAAATGCTTACAGTTGGTTATTGCTGGGACGGCAATCCCAATTTTTGGTTCTTCTGCCTCATTTGCTCATTTTTCAATTTTTTTTTTATTTAAATAATAAATTAGAGGGAAATTGTAAATCACTAAATTGTACACTAAAGTAAAATCTTTTTGGGCCACATGCACAGTTATTTTAAGAAAATTCATTAAATGATTACTGTAAATGGTCAGTTGACTGAGTAAAATATATACTGTATAAATTTTATTTACTACTCCATTAATTGAAAGAAAGATTATTCTAAAGCTAAAGAAAAAATCATTCAAAAAACTATTTACCAAAGCACTGCTAAATTAGATATTCTTCGTGTAAGTAAAATTAAAAGTTAATTAGTGTTACATAAAAATTTAATATGTTTGGGAGGGACACTTGGTTCTATCTTAGCCCACTAATTCTTCTAATTAAAACTCTACAATAAGGTATAGGGCTTTGAAAAGGCCCAAAATTGTGTTGTGGGTCGGATTGAACTTTTTTAGGCCCATTAAAGCCATTAAAGACAAAACCTTTTTTTAGAATAAGATTGGATGATTTATAACTAAGAATATCCTAAATAATAATAAGACCTTAGTATTTCAGCAGTAGTTTTTTTGTTAAATCATGATGTGTTTAGTGGGATTGGATTTTTAACTAAGCCTTTGATCCAAGAAAAGTAAGCCCAATAATTTTTTGGGGTTGTTGGGTACTCCGTATTAAGCATGCACAGTTTAATAAAATATTAAATAAAAATAAAAAAAGGCAAAAGGAAGATGTTGAATTCTTGAATATGGATTGAATAATGATTCAATTTCCCTGGTGATAAAATCTCCAGGTTCCAAGAAAATACAAAAGGTTGACTAGTAGTCAAACAATTTTGTTCTATAACAAACACGATGTCAAAAAAGGTGCCATAAATAAACAATTATTTTGTAAGTAATGACAATGAAAAGGATGAAATTCCATTATTTAAACAGGTCCGCTATTTAAAAAAAAAAAAAAAAAAGGTCCGCCATTTAATTTTTTTAGAGAGATTTAGTTTCTAGGGTATATATTTATATATACTTTTTATTTATATAATTGTCATGTCATTTGTGTACACAATTAGCCCGTGATGGGCATTATAGGCATTCCCCTTTATTTAAAACCAATAGCTTACTATATCTATATACTCCTATGTAAACTTAAAGTATTTCCACAAATACCTTAAAGAGGGTAGATATATTAATCAGCGAAAAATAAATAAATAAATAAATAATATATATATATATATATATATATATATATATATATATATTTATTGAGAAGGTAGTTTATAAAAATACTAATTAGTTTCAAGACTCAAAATGGCAAACAGTTTCGTGTTACTGAGCTCGAATGCTTGATTGTTACTGGGAACTTACCTCTAATAAATTAATTTACAAGTTCCATATTTATAAAAAAAAGATAACACGAGAAAGAGGGAGGGAGTGAGATAACTTTCCTTTCCGCGTTATAATATTATTGTTTTATTTAATTTAAAAATTGGTTACTTTCCTGGATAAGGTGACGTGGTTTCAGTGACGCAATCAGCGATTATTAGCTACGTGCATTAGTAATTGTTTATTCTTTTTATATTTTAAAAACTGGCAAATGTCCTTCCAATATTGCCCCTTCATGCAGTTTTGCACCAGATTATACTACCTTCATCCCTCTATATTAGTCCTCTTTCACTTTATTGACTTTTCCGGCACGCATTTCCACCGAAACCTAGTACGGGTTTTAAAATATAATTTTGAAGTATCGTTTTTTTTACGGGATACTATGACACTCATAGTATCCCGTAAAAAAAACGATACTTCAAAATTATATTTTAAAACCCGTACTAGGTTTCGGTGGAAATGCGTGCCGGAAAAGTCAATAAAGTGAAAGAGGACTAATATAGAGGGATGGAGGTAGTAGTTCGTAATGGATTCAGTCATTCAGATCCTCTATTGCCTAACGGTGTGACATTCTCTATTGCACCGTTAGATGATTGACACGTGTCTACAATATTTCCAAAACTAGCAATAATAAAAATTTCCCATAATGAAAAATGAGAGGTTTTGGAAATATTGCGAGCACGTGGCAATTATCTAACGGTGCAATAGAGGATGTCACGCTGTTAGGTAATAGAGAATCCAAATTCGTTGGTAATACGCTTCCTGTCCAACTAAGAAGTTGGGGGTTCGAGTCACCTTGGGTACATCTGTGTGAGTGTTGTGTTATACTAAAAAAGAGACCAGAGATTTCAGACGTGTTTTAAGCAGCTCAAGTTCGACTCGTTTATTGTTAATAAATTTAGGATTGAGTTTAATTCATTATGATAAAAAAAGAGACTTTTGCGAGTTAAATGATCCTAAAAATAATACTCAAACATAAATATAAAATAGAAATATAAGTAATTAGTCATATAAAATTATTGCAAAGTTTATACTTCGTAGCAAAATTTCAGTGTGAAACTATCAAATTAAATATGCTATTTTTCTCTTCTTTGTGCTTAATTGGATGGTTCATCCATTATCAACACTTCACTCACAAAACTCTTGAACTTCGTACGAATATTCATCTCCAATAATGCAAAGATATTCGAGTAATATAAGTAAAGATTATGTCTCTGTTATTCTAAAATTCCTCCTGCCTTTTATGAATATTTGCTAAACATGTTCCATCATAATGTCACTTCAAAATTAGGACAGTTTTTAGGATCCTAAATTTAGTCTACATGTCTTCCTAAAATAATCTTGTAATAATTTCAAAAGTCGACATTAATTCCTAATTAAAGATTTTTATAATTTTTTAAGTACTAATGTAATATTATCAAGACCTAACCCTCCCACAAAACGAGACATTTTGTTCATTTGACCAATTCAAGACGAAAAGTGGGTCATTTTCTCGACAATTTAAATTCCATGTAATGTAAAAGGATTGACACTCAGATTAAGAAAATTTCTCAACAATTGAATTAGGCAAAAACTTGGGTGAGGCCGGCCACATAGTGTGGTCGGATCAAAGTGTCAATTTTTATGCAGAAAAATGTTAATCTATATGAATAAAAGTGACAATCTTTAACATAATTATTTTACGAATAAAAGTGCCAATTTTAAAAAGTGCCAATTTTTATACAGAAAATTGTTAATCTACACGAATAAAAGTGTCAATCTTTTAGACGGCCTCACGGTGAGCCATGGCTGACCCAGTGTGCCCCATTGAATTATCTATAAAAGTGAGAAAGTTTGAATTTAGTATATGATAAATTCCTACTATGGGGATAATCACATACTTTCAATAGGGAGTCAACTGAAACCCTAATATTATTAGGAAATTCGGTTCCAATTTCTTTAGGTGACAAACATTCTACTTTATATATCTTTGCAGATTTGCTTTCCAGCAACATATACACTTGCATATGCACCATTTAATAGTAATTAATATGTAGTGGTATTTAATTAATTTACAATAATATTCATAAGTCCAAATTTGTAGGCCTTGACATTTTATTAGATAAATATGCTGCAAAAGTCAAAAATCCACCCTAAAATTCAAGAATAGTCCATTTCATATTTCTCTAAAGAATATAAATCTCATAGTTACTTGAAAAGTTTTAAAAGAAAATTATATAAAAAAATTTTCAAAGTTCTAGATAGAACTTTTATTCAATTCCTTTTCCATGAATGTGGGGCATTACAATTCCTTCTCCTTCACTGTGTTTTAGTATTCAATTAAGGACCATTAATTTTTCAAATTAAGGTAATATAGAAATAATCTATTCTTGTATATTAGTAGTAGTTATATCAAGATATATAACACATGAAACAGATAACCAATTGAACAAATTCATAATAAGATTCGATCATAAATTAAAACACAAAATGAATATGTTTTAATTAACATTAATTTCTTGTAGTGACTATGACATACTTAGTTCTAAAAAAAATGACATACTTGAATACGAATTCAGAGAAGTTAACAACTTTAGATAATTCATCATCACTGACATAATCTGCAAGTAAGGACAAAATGTACATAAGAGTATTATAAGGTTATTGAAATAAATAATCACACAATTAATTCTCAGGTTCAACGTACCATAATGTACATAGATTAATCGTCATTACTTGTGGATCTGAATTAAATAAAATAATACATGCATTATTTTTTATGTGTGTGTGTGTGTACATATATGGAACAACAATTATAATTTAGTTACAGTAAGACTGGTCTTCATCAAAGAACTTTCCATTAATTAACGCGGTGCATCAACAGTAATTTAACCTATATGCTTAATTATATGTGAAGTTTGGTAGAAATTTGTAGATCTTTTAACAAAATCTCGAGCGTGAATCAATATATAAATATTGATATTTGAATTAATTAAAATATATCGATTCGATAACTGGTAAGAGTTATATAACCTGTTTCAACTATATATGTTCGGAACTAGTTCATGTATATAGTACGTACGTACGTATAGAACTCCCTCTCGTTCATACTCCAATATAAGTCGTTTAATTTACTATTTTGCAAAGATATTAAGAAAAATAAATTCTGACCTTAATTAATTATAATTTACACTTAATCATAATAAGAAGAATATGAAAAGATATATAGTAAAATAGAAGAACAAATATGGGCCTTTTTTTATACTATCAAAACGACAATTAATTTATAAATAAGCAAAAGTTCAAAAAGACTCATATATAATTAAAATATGAGAGTATTGTTTAGCAGAACTTATATACTCGTATTATTAATTGGATAATGAATACTACTCTTTTCCCCCGCTGTTTAACTTTTCTACTATATATTTTTGTTTCTGTTAATACGCAAGTGAATTATACCTACTATTGGAAAACAACATTATTATTTAAATCTAAATATCCATATCTACAAGATTAGATGAATTAAAAAAAACTAAATGTTTTATTTCGCGTGTCACTACAATTGTGGCTAGTATATCGAGATTTGGGATTAATTCAATGAATCCTGTCACTAAAAACAAGGAGAGTTATTTATATATGTTGTTGATTCTATATTATTGATGCGAAATGTATTAGCAAAAAAAATATATGTTCGTGCATATTATAGAGACTCGGATTTCAGTCTTACAATAATTAAGAAGTGTATACGTATAATATATATATATATATATATATATGGCAAGTGGAGGTTTAATTAGAAATTAAATAGACACGTGGGTAACCGCGTTAAATGCTTTGTTCACTAGCTAGTAAGTTATGGCATACCAAAAAAAAAAAAAAAAGACAAATTAAAGGTCTTTTAACCCTATTTTAAGATTCCCAAAAAAAATCATTCAGTCTTAAGATAAATTGATTAATGTCATTTATTAATATTCATTGGAAATTATATAAGTAGCATATGAACTCGTTACTTTTCTTTAATTGAGATCACATGATATATTATATCGTTGATCATATCATTATTCATAATTAATCAATTAATTAATTGGGTAAATCTATTCGGATCAATTTGATCCGGATCAAATGGGGCATAATTGTCAATTTGCTGAAAGTAATAATGCGTAATAGGTATTATTGGGCCTACTAAACAAGCTCTTATCGAGCTTGTTTAGTAGGCCCAATAAGTCAAGATAAGATAACTTTTTTATTGTCTAAAAAAATTATTATTTTATATTGGTTTATCAGGCCTACTAAACAAGCCCTTAGAGAGAATTTAGCATGGCTTCTAAGATTAAAATAATCTTAGGGGAAGATAAGATTAAAATTGAAGGAAAAACAATACTTTTAGGCTATGTTTGGTAAATGAGATCAACTAAGATGAACCAAGATGAGAGGGATAAACTAAGTTCATCTCACTGTTTGGTAACCAACTAAAATAAACTGGAGGGTTCGAGATGAATACAAGACCCGTTGATATTTCACTGTTCCGTCTTGTTTAGTCATCTCACGTTTTTGGTCGGATGAGTTGAACTCGTTGAAACAGTAACACAACACTTTCTCTCTCTTACCATTTTACCCTTATATATTTATACGATTTCAAATAATAATAATAATAATAGTAACAATAATATTAATAATTATAATTATAATAATAACAAGAATAATAAATAATAATAATAATAATAATGTAATAAAATAATAATAATAATAATAATAATAATAATAAATAATAACAATAATAGTAATAATTATAATAATAACAAGAATAATAATAATAATAATAATAACTCAATAATAATAATAATAGTAATAGTAATAATTATAATAATAACAAGAAGAATAATAATAATAATAATGATAATAATAATAATAATAATAATAACTCAATAATAATAATAATAATAATAATAATAATAATAATAATAATAATAATAATAAAAATAATAGCTCAACAATAATAACAATAATAATAATAAAGGGTACTATTTAATCCCAACGATAAAAAGTGAAATCGGTAGGGGTATTAAATAAGGGTAATTTGGTCAATCTAAATTTTAATCTAGAGTTTTGCAATTTGTACCAAACACAATATGATATCATCCGAGTCTGAATTTTTTGTTACCAAATGGAGAGATGAATGATTCATCTTGACACTAGTTATATGAGTCATATTGAGATGAATCATCATTTCTCATCTTGAGATGATTACCAAACGCAGCCTTAGCCTGGGACATAAAATTATCATGGGCCATTTAAAAATGTATCTAGAATACCAAACGGTCAAACAAGAGAACTTTTGTTATCTTAAGATATCTATGCTACTAAACAAGGCCTTAGGTAATTAAATGGTGCCTGCTTATAAATTTCCAAAATTTCAAGGGGAATCTATCTATCTATTCTATCTATATAAGAAAACGGAGTGGTGCCACAGTATATATTCCCTCCTAAAAACATCAAATCAGCTACAGTACTTGCAATTTCATTTATTATATGTCAAGTTTCTTTTGTAAATTAATGATGATTGATGAGAGTACTTTTCGTCTCTTATTATTATTTTCAATATACTCTCTCCGTCTCTTTTAAATAGTTACGTTTGTTATTTTAGTTTATTTTATTTATTAGTTTTTTTTTTTTTTTACAAATACAATGTGACTACAATTAACTTTCACTCTCTTTAGAATTGATTGTAGCCACATATTCTCTCATTTCTTAATATTTGTGCTCAAACCAAATGTATTTATTTAAATGGGATAGAGAGAGTATATAATACGATGCATAAATCAATTAAGAAATTAACTAATAAAAAAGGACAACAATTATGCTTTGGGGCGTCACAAATCAGTGATATTAAAGATATTATATTACTATTATTTATTTGTCAATATTTCTCTTATTCTAACTTATATTCTGTTAGCAATTTTTCCTTAGTTTATTTTTCTTAATTTTAGACAAAGTGAAATGGTAACTATTTACTAAATATTCAATTTTATACGTATATAATAGTATTACTTTTTCTATAATATTTTAATCACCTCAAACAAGAAAAAGAAATAAATTATGGCAGTACACTATCATGAAAACAAAATATTATATATTGGGACATTACTGTAACTATAATTACACGTCGGAATACTATTATAAAAATATTGAAATGTTGTGACAACAGATAATAATAATAATAATAAAATGTTGTATTTAAAACTTTATCAACTTATTGAGTATTAATTTAAATAAATTATACTCCCTCCATCCACCATTTGTTGACTCAAAATTCTGAGCACGGAGTTTAATGTATTTTGATAATATATTAATAAATTAAAGTGTTAAAGTGTTAAAGTGAAATAATTGTAGGCCCATATAATATTTTTTAAATATATTAAAGTGTTAAAGTGTTAAAAAATAGAGTTATAAAGTGTTAAAGTGTTAAATTGATCATAGGCCAAAATAGAAATTGTCAACAGATCGTGGACGTCTCAATATAATATTATTATCAATATATATTGGACTTAGAGAGTATCAATGTAACATTTGCATCTTAAATTATTAAAAAATTACAAGACTGAGCACCCGGGCGAAGCCGGGCGGGAGCAGAACTAGTTCTTAATTAAACTTCAACGTACATGATAAGTAGTACACGTGCATGGCTGCACGTGTGAAGTAATTGTAAATTTCCAGACACTTACTTAACCCTAAGTCAAGTTCTTTTAGTCACTGCGGTTCGTATCTACTTTTCAGTTGAAATATAGTAGTAGTATAATATTTCAAATCACGGCTTCGTATGTTACTTCGTAGGTTGACAGTTAAAAATGTATTTTCCTTTGCACACGCTTTAGCTGATCTCTATACTCTCTCACTTCTTACCACTCTTAAATAGGACTGAACTGCCTTTTACAATTTGGAACTGCACTGCACACACCCACAAATTAAAAAGGAAAAAAACAATTAAGAGAGAGAGAGAGATGGTAATGGCAGCTAGTGTTGATAGAAATGGAATGAAAAGGGGTGCTTGGAGTGAAGAAGAGGATGAGAAACTGAGGGCTTGTATTATTCGATTCGGCCATCCCAACTGGCGGTTGCTGCCGTTAGTTGCCGGTAATTAACCCCTAATTCTCCTATTAATTAATTGCACTTGCTTTTGGATCAACGATCAAGTAATTTAGAAAGTGTTTAATGAATTGAAGTAAACATACATACAAATTCCTGCTTTTAGAACTTCAAGATTTAGCCCTAGTTATGTACAGCACCATCTATATATGAAACCCTGATTAACTATTACTATTTGCATCTTGTTTGGGGATTAGTGAAAGAACTCTATCAGATGATAGTGCATGTGTAATTAAAAAATAGTGATGTTATACCTTACTAGTGATTTGATTTTGTTCTCATGCGATCCAATTCCTATGACTATATATATTTAGGGCTGAAGAGATGTGGGAAGAGTTGCAGACTGAGGTGGGTGAATTATTTGAAGCCTGGTGTCAAGCGTGGAAACTTCACCAAAGACGAGGAAAATCTCATCATCCAATTACACAAAAACCTTCCAAACAAGTACGAATATCATCTACAAAATCAAGAATTTATATACATACATAGATATACCATCAAAGTGTTTAGTCGATTAGTCATGAATTGCTATGAATGAATTAAATATGTACAGATGGGCAGCCATTGCTGCAAAGTTTCCCGGAAGAACCGACAACGATATAAAGAATTACTGGCACGCCCACATTCAGAAAAAACGAAGAAATAGAAATAGAAATAGAAATAGAGCCATGAACAAGGATGATGAAGATGATGAGCAATCATTGGACGATACTTCTTGCATAACAACCGGTCTGAATTCTTCTTCTTCCGAGGTTGTCTTTCACCATGCAGAAAACATGCAGGGTGCTGTCTCTGATCAATTGAATGCAGATTCAGATTATAATGCTGCTAATCTATTACTTCATCACAACTTTCTTGAGGAAGAATTTCATGAGATGGATGATATCATGTCTCTACTTTTTGAGCCTTCTTCTTGCAATAATTTCAGTGATTTCTTGGCTGAACTAGTTCGAGAATACGACTTTTTTAACTTTCAATTTTGGTCATAATTATATTAGTGAGAGTATATATATATATGTTCAGCTTTGAGCATATATATATGCATGAAGAGCAATAGTTGTTTGCAGTTTCCTATATATGTGTGTGAATTTTTATTGAAGTAAACATGAATAAGTCGCTCACTAGGAGGCATGATGCCTATTTGTTCTCGTTTGTACTATATACTCTATGATTTATGCGTATTGATATATATGATGATACTACTCATGTTTTTAAATAGTTAATTTTATGTGTATGTATCAATATGTTATGAGGTTTTAGTAATTAGTCGAATAATCTTAGGCTTGTATATATATGGGGCAGTACTCTAAACTAGTTTCCAAACGGTTGCAGTTTTAGTCTTACAATCTCAGTCTTTTAAGACCTAATTTTAAATTATCAGGAAAGAAGGTTCAATTTTTCTGCATAGAATATTCCCCCAAAAAAATGTAATTAAAGTAATTACCTGCTGAGCAATTGGATATATATGGTGAAAAATAATCATAATATTTGTCACGCCCCAATTCTCGAAGGAAGGCACAAGCGCCAAGAGCGTGATTAGGTGTCGGATTAAAGAAGCGGAAATAGAAAGGGGGAAACATTTGATCACAATAATCAAAAGATGCTTCCCGAAAAGTTGGGCAGTACCTTATTTGCAAGGGAGATAATCCCAATAATAAAGTGGCAAATAATCCCAACATAACATACATTAATAAACTAGGATCGCTTAAGATTTGATGGCTCAACGAATCACAAAAGACCATCATCCACAATAGATAAGATAGTCTACAAATTCAGAGTGCAATATTCTTAGTATAACAAAAGAAATACGATCAGCGGAAGCTTAACAAAATGGACAGTCCTAGCCTCAGCTCCAATGGTGTCCAAATTTTAATTTTTACTAGTTTTATGCAAAAACATTTAATAAATTTATTTTATAATAATTTTGTTTAATTTTATGACTATTTTCAAGGGTTCACCCATCCCATTAGGGTTTATAATTATTTTTTAATATTTAATTTTACTTTTGTTGGTATATTAGAGTTGAAAAATTCAAAACTAATGTATATAATTTCAAAAAAAATCCAATTTTTTTCTTACAAATGTCTATTTTTATTTACTATATTATAGTATTTTTATTTTTATAAAAAATAATATAAAATTAGTAGAAATTGAATTTTAAAACACAATTGGGATATCATTTTAGAGATAAAGGATGAATTTGCCTCCTTTCTGATCCATCGCTTTAATTTCATGCAATTGGTTCTTCAATTTTTTTTTAATGGTTCTGCTTAAGTCCTCATATTTTGATTATCTTAGAAAGGGGCATCCATATTGAATTTAATTCTTTTTTTCTTCTTTAAAGAAAAAAAAAATTAAAACCGGAGAAAAGAAATGGAAATACTAATTTTCTTTCTCCTCCCTCGCCGAGGACACCATTTCCGGCAACCGAACTCTCTCCGGGGACCAAACCCTCGTCTCCGCCCGCGAAAGCTTCGTGTTCGGATTCTTCAAACCAGGTACGTCCCCGAGATACTACATAGGCATTTGGTACAACAAAGTCCCCAATCAAACCGTAGTTTGTGAGATTGCCTGAGAATCCTCAGCGATTCACGGGTTCGGGTAGTGGAGAGTGTGAGTCGAGATGCATGAACAACTGTTCTTGCACTGCTTATGCCTTCGATGAAGGGAACAGTGAATGTACTGTTTGGAATGGTGAGTTTGTGAATCTGCAGCAGTTGACTGAAGGAGATGGTAATGGTAGAGTGATGAACATTAAGCTTTCTGCCTCTTCATCAGTTTTTTCTTCTTCCAAGAGTAGCAAGGGTTCCATGATTGGTGTTGTGATAGGTTGTGTAGCTGGTGTTGTAGTTGTGCTTGCAGTCGTAATGGGATTGATTTGGAGGAGGCGGAGACGAGGAAGTTCCAAAGCAGTTGAAGGTTCTTTGATTGCATTTGCATACAAGGATTTGCAGAATGCAACCAAGAACTTCTCAGATAAGTTAGGAGGTGGTGGATTCGGATCTGTTTTCAAAGGTACTTTATCCGATTCAACTGTCATCGCTGTGAAGAAGCTCGACAGCATTACACAAGGAGAGAAGCAGTTTAGGACGGAAGTGAGCACGATTGGGACAATCCAACATGTGAATCTTGTAAGGCGTCGAGGTTTCTGCTCCGATGGTAGTAAGATGCTGTTGGTTTATGATTACATGGTTAATGGCTCCTTGGATGCACACCTTTTCAACTCGAAGGATTCTAAGTTCTTGGAGTGGAAAACTAGATACGAAATTGCTCTGGGGATCGCGAGAGGCCTCTCGTATCTTCATGAGAAATGCAGAGACTGCATAATCCATTGCGACATAAAACCAGAAAACATATTACTAGATTCTGAATTCTGCCCTAAAGTTGCAGATTTCGGCTTAGCCAAGCTCATGGGGCGTGATTTCAGTCGAGTTTTGACTACCATGAGAGGAACAAGAGGCTACCTCGCGCCAGAATGGATTTCTGGAGTTGCTATAACAGCAAAAGCAGATGTTTACAGCTACGGAATGATGCTCTTTGAGCTAGTCTCCGGGAGAAGAAACTCTGAGAATTCTGAAGATGGGACTGTCAAATTCTTCCCTTCGTGGGCGGCTAATGCGACTGTTAATGGAGGAGACGTGCTTGGGTTATTGGATCCGGTTTTACAGAGAAACGGCAATGAAGAAGAGGTGTTGAAGATATGTAAAATTGCTTGTTGGTGCATTCAAGATGATGAGAACAAGAGGCCATCAATGGGGCAAGTGGTGCAAATTCTTGAAGGTCTAATGGATGTGAATGTGCCTCCTATCCCTCGTTCGCTTCAAGTGTTTGTCGAGAGCCAAGAACACATCGTTTTCTTCACTGATTCGTCTTCGACTGAGCAGAGTTCGCAGGCAAAGAGCAACACGTCCAATGCTTCTTCTAACTCCAAGAACAGCGCTTTGTCATCAGGTTAGTATACTAGTACTTGAGAAGAAATGCTAAGCTTATCTGAATAATGAAAAGTTTGTGTAAACTAATCTTTACATTGATTGAGCTGTGTTTGTACTATATAACAATGTAGTATAATGAAGAAAAATATCAAGTTTTTATGCATAGTTGATTTCTGATTTAGTTTTTACATTTCTTGACAATTTTTAATGTACACAAGTTTCTATAAAGATTTAATTTAATGGAGACTGGAGTAGCTTAAAAATATCCACTCTAAGTACTCTAGTAGCTGCCGGAATCATTCTCCGGCAGCTTCTTCACATTTACCGGTCACCGGAGAAAGCCGGGAAACAAGTAAAGAAACAGCAATGCAAACAAAACCGCTGTTATTCTGCCCAATACAACGGTGAAAAAGAGAATGAAAAGAAGCAAATACAAACCGGGGTTGATTCTGCGCGAGCATGATTTTCTAAATTCACTACTTCCTTCTCCGCTTTCTTGGCGATCTACTGAGGGAGGCAGCACCGCCGTCGATGATGTCGTGTTATTTGATTCGTACGAGGATCTTCCTCTGATCTGAGTCCTTGAAATTGAAAGCCCTTTGTCTCTTGTGGTTTTGTCGTCACTTGATTTCTGCAGATGCTTCGAGATCCTTCGCAGCGCCGCGTTCTTCGGTTGGAAAAGCAGTTGCCGGCAGTTTCTATCTGAAACCTTTATTTTCTACACCAGTCAAAAAAAACGTAAGAAAAACAAAAGGGTTCAGTATTTCAAAAAAAAAATTAAAAATTAAAAATACTAGCAAATAACCAAAGAAAATCCGAGAAATTAACTAACCAGTGAGGCTTTGTGTAGGAGAATTTCAAGAACTTTAGAAAATGGCCCTTTAGAGTTGTTTCTTTGGACTGAAATCTGATCCTTGGGAATAATAAATGATTCAGAAATTGTGGAATCGGCTTTGATTTGATTAATTTCAGTTTCAGCTTCAGTTACCAGAGGGTGGAAGCAAGAGAAGAATTTCTTCTTCATTATTATTCATGGAGAATTTGCAGAGAATTTCATGTTATAAATGGAGGTTGAATATTGAGGGCAAAAAACAAGAATTTGAGGAAGAAGAATTACTTAGTAGTCAAAGACAAGAATACAAAATGCTTACAGTTGGTTATTGCAGGGCCGGCAATCCCAAATTTTGTTTCTTCTGCCTCATTTGATCATTTTTCCAATTTTTTTTTCATTTAAATAAAAAATAAGAGGGAAATTGTAAATCACTAAATTGTACACTAAAATCTTTTTGGGCCACATACACAGTTATTTTAAGAAAATTCATTACATGTTTACTGTAAATGTGTCTGAGTAGAATATATACTGTATAAATAAATTATACTTTACTATAGTTGAAAGAGAGATTATTCTAAAGCTAAAGAAAAAATCATTCAAAATATTTACTAAAACACCGCTGGATTAGATTTGGAGGGACACTTTGTTTTACCTTAGCCCACTAATTCTTCTACTACAATTCTATAATAGGGAATAGGGCTTTGAAAAGGCCCAAATTGAATGTTTTTTAGACTAAGATTGGATCGTTTAATAATATCCTAAATAATCATATGACCTCAATATTTCAGCAGTAGTCTTTTTGTTAAATGATGATGCCGTTTATGGGCTTAGATTTTTTGCTAACCAAGCCTTTGATCCAAGAAATATAAGCCCAATAATTTCTGGGGCTTGTTGGGATACTATTAAGAATGTAAAGTTTCATAAAATATTATAAAAAAATTAAATTAGGAAGGCAAAAGGAAGTATGTTGAATACGTGAAGATGAATTGAATAATTTCCCTGGTGATAAAATCTCCAGGTTCCAAGAAAATACAAAAGGTTGACTAGTAGTCAAACCATTTTGTTCTATAACAAACACGTTGTCAAAAAAGGTTCAATTAATAAACAAATATTTTGTAACTAATGAGAATGAAAGGGTTTTTTTTTATTTTATTTTATTTTTATTTTTTAAAAGATGATCAATAATGGTTCTCTATTTTCCCCCTTAATGTGACTTGAACCCCCGATCTCTTGGTTGAAGGGGAAACGTCTTACCAACTGAGTTGTACTTCATTGTCTAATGAGAATGAAAGGTTGAAAATCCATGTTTAAGGTTGCAAAATTGTATTCATTGGTATTTCTTTCCTTGAAACAATATTATTTTCCCTCAAAGTATACAAAACATAAATGTGCAGTATGTATACAAAACATAAATATTATTGTTTTATGGTATTTCCCACTATACAGAAAGAGGGTAGATGTATATACGAAAGAAGGTTGATGTAGATTTTTTTATAGTTGTTTTTTTTTGTTTTTTTGTTTTGAGAAGATAGTTTAAAAATAATAGTTTCAATACTCACAAAATGACAATCAATTGCGTGTTACTGAGCTCCATTGTAACTGGACACGTGCCTTTAATAAATTAATATAAAAGTTCTACATTTATACGATAAAAAGATGACACGAGAAAGAGAGAGGTAGTGAGAGAATTTTCCTTTCCGTTTCAAATCTTATAGTACCTCCATCTCAACTAATTATGAACATTTACTGTAGATCTAAGAATCAAGAGAATGAAAATATGTAGCTGTAATTAATTCTCAGGAGAGAGAATTAATTGTATTGTAGCCAATTATTCTTTACCATTTTAGGAAATATGTCTAATTGTTGAGACGGACCAAAACGGAATACGTGTCTAATTAAATGAGATGGAGGTACTATTATGGAGTATTACCTCCAACCCATATAAGTAGTCTCATTTGTATTTGGCACAGGAACCAAGGAATGAGATAATATGTGACTATAATCATTTCTAAGGATAGAGAGCTAATTGAATAATTGTAGCCACACATTTTTCGCCTTTTTAGGAAATGCGACTAATAAGTGGGATGTACTAAAATGACAAACGAGACTACTTATATAGGTTGGAGGTAATAGTTACTTTCTTGGATAAGGTGACGTGGTTTCGGTGACGCAAGGAGCGATTATTAGAAAGCATCTCTCCGAAAATGCCTCCAGCTCACCGGCTCTCTCTCCAGGCTCTCTCAAATTTAATATATTATTTTTATTTGATTTTGATTTATTTTTTAATTTGATTTTCGTTTCAATTTTATTTAATTATTTAATTCTCTAGTTGCAATTAAAAATAACACAAATTTTGGAATTTTTTATTTAATTAAAATAAACATAAATCAAACATACAAAGTAAGTACAATTTAATTTCATATAATTAAAAATACGCAATAATAATTAAAAGCGCTACTTGTTGCCCCTAAGGCCCACATTTTTTTGACCAAATCATTGTAAAGATAGCCGTGTTTGGTCCTATCGCGTAACGACGCGTCGCACTCCACGTACACCCGAAACGAACCAGGGGCTCTTTGATTCTCTCGCGCATTCGCAGATATAGGCGCCACCTCTTCAAGAGGAGCCCAATTTGTCACGTTCGCCCCTTCATTCTCGATTATCATGCTATGCAAGATAATACAAGCATACATAATTGTTAGGTTCAATGATGACTCTACTAATGTTGTCGCTACTGTGGTCGAAACATTGAAGAGTCTGACGTGACTTGTACTCTTACTTTCCATAGTTAATTGTATATATTATAATCTTAACTATCCATGTTACGTGTATATTTTTAGGGTTTGAATAAAGCTAGGTTTCTAGAAGACTTGGCAGCCAATACAAGTCAAGATTCATGGAGATATGAGCTAATGTACAAAGATAGAAATAAATTCCTATTTTCTAGGATGCTATCATATCATGAAGATTGACTTGGATAGAGTTGAAGATGCATGACTTTTCTTGAAGGCAGTCCTGCATCTTCAACTCAATCCAAGTCGATCTTCAAGATATGGTAGCATCCTAGAATATAGGGATTTGCTTCTATCTTTGCACATAGACGCATATCTTCATGAATCTTGACTTGTCTTGGCCGCCAAGTCTTCTAGAAACCTAGCTTTATTTAAACCCTAATAATATACACGTAATATGGAAGGTTAAGATTATAATATACAATTAATTATGGAAAGTAAGAGTAAAAATTATCCTATGTGCAATCCTTATTTCCGCTGCATGTTGGATTGAATGTGCTCTCCACATTCTATATAACATTACTCTTAAAATTGCATTATTTGGTTATTTACGTAGTAATTCGGGGCACTACATTTTAACAATAATATCTTGTATACTACCATGATACCAAAGTCATGATGGCCGCTGACCATTCTCCAACGAATTTGTAAAACGCCAAAAGCTTGTTCGATATCTTTGCGCGCCGACTCCTGCATTGCTTTGAGACGCTCCACTTTTACATCAGTGGCGTGCAGGGGGCTGGCGACGAAGACCGGCCACTTTGGATATATCCCATCGGCGAGGTAGTAACCCATGTTATATTGATTTCCGTTGGCGGTGAAATGAACCGGAGGCGCTATTCCGTTGACGATGTCGCTGGACACCGGTGATTGATTCAAAATGTTGATGTTGTGAGCGATCCGGCGACCCCGAAGAACACATGTCATATCCACAGATCATGAGATGCAACGGCCTCAAGGATCATCGTAGGGTGGCCCTTATCCCCACGCGTGTACTGGGCCCTCCACCCCACCGGACAGTTCTTCCAAGCCCAATACATGCAGACGATCGAACCAAGCATCCCTAGAAAACCGTGGCATGTCTCGTGCATTGCCAAAATTTGTGCACAATCGGCTCCGTCTGGCTTCCTCAAATAATTACCACCGAAAATACTTTGAATTGCCTTCACAAAGCGCTTCAAAAAATCTATAGCGGTGGTCTCCGACATTCACAAGTACTCGTTGTATTGGTCGCCAGCGCCTCCGTAGGTGAGTTGACGCAGAGCGGCGGTGCACTTCTGGAGGGTTGAGAAACCCGGCTTGCCGAGTGCATCGACTCGTTGTTGGAATACTCATCGCGACTCTCCAACACCTGCACGATACACAAAAAAAAATGTTTTGACATCCGAAAACGTTGTCGGAATAAAGCATCGGGGTAAGTGGGCCTTTCAACAAAATAGTCGTTGAACAATTGCGTTGCTCCTGTTACTCGATCTCGATCGATCATTTGCCTAGCCGGATATCTTCTGCATCTTGTCAGCTCATTGGCTTTTTCCTTCTTCTTCTTTGCTTCTTTTTTGTTTCTCCTAAGCTTCGGAGCTGCTCCGTATGTGTTGGTACATCGCTTCGAGTTCTCCAGAGGAGGAGGAGGAATCAGATGAGGGATCGGAAAAGCTTGACATATTGATAATTAAAAAAAAAATGGGAGTACAATTGTAGAAATTGGTGGATGATTTGAGATATATTTGTGTGAGATTTGTTTAGAAATTGTGTAGGTGGAGATATGAATTTATAGGAAATTTTTGGAATATGGCCATTGAGTATAAATTTCAAATAATTTTTATTTTATTTTATTAATTTCAGAATATGCAAAATAAATAATAAATAAATAAATGATGCTGACATCAAAATGTCGTCAGCGCTGAGCAGGGGAAGGGCTCGCACCGGGCTCGGTGTTGCGAGCTAGGCTCGCCAGCGCCCAAGGGGCTCGCTACCCGGGCTCGCAGGCGGGCACGAGCCCCCGGCTTCAGTTGCGCTGGAGATGCTCTTAGCTACGTGTATTATAGTAATTGTTTATTCTTTTTTATATTTTAAATAGTTACGAATTTCCTTCCAACTCATGCGACTCTGCACGGGAGATTAAATTACAGATGTGTTTTATATACCTATTTTGCTTGTTCAAGCTCGACTCTTTTGTTATTAAATTTTAGAGCGAATTTAATTCATAATTTTTTTTGAAAAAAAGAGAGAGAATTTTGCAAGTCTAATGAATCTAAAAATAATATTTAATTATAAATATAAAATAGAAATGTAAGTAATTAGTCATGTAAAATTATTGCTAAGTGTATAGCAAAGCTTTTAATCTTTTCAAATGTGATATATTATTGCTAAGTACTACTAGTATGTACTACCTCCATCTCATATATTTAGATCACTTTACTTTATACATGTATTTCCACCGAAACCTAGTACGAGTTTTAAAATATAATTTTGTAGTATCGTTTTTTTACGAGATACTATGAGTATCGTTTTTTTACGAGATACTATGACACTCATAGTATCCTGTAAAAAAAACGATACTACAAAATTATATTTTAAAACTCGTACTAGATTTCGATAGAAATACGTGCATAAAACAAAGTGGTCTAAATATATAGGATGAAGGTAGTATCAAATAAAAATATTTTCCTCCATTTTCAACAATTCACTCAAAAATCTCTAGAACTCCGTACGAATATGTCTCTATTATTCTAAAATTCCTACTGCCTTTTATGAATATTTGCTAAACATGTTCCATCATGATGTCACTTCAAAATTAGGACAGCTTTTAGGATCCTAAATTTAGTCTACATATCTTCTTAAAATAATCTTGTAATAATTTCTAAAATCGACATTATTCCTAATTAAAGAGGTTTTTTAATTATTTTTTATAATTAATAATGTAATAAATTCAAGACCTAACCTAACCCTCCCACAAAACGAGAAATTTTGCACATTTGACCAATTCAAGGCGAAAATTTGGTCATTTTCTTGACAATTTAAATTCCATGCAATGTAAAAGGATTGACAAAGAAAATCTCTCCACAATTGAATTATCTATAAAAGTGAAAGAAACTTTGAATTACATGATAAATTCTTACTAACGATGGGGGTAATCACATGAATTTCAGTAGGGAGTCAACTGAACATCTTAGGCTGCGTTTGGTAATCATCTCAAGATGAGGAAGGATGATTCATCTCAAGATGACTCATACGAATAGTATCAAGATGAATCATTCATCTCTCCATTTGGTAGCAAAAAATTCAGACTCGGATGATATCATATTGTGTTTGGTACAAATTGCAAAACTCTAGATTAAAATTTAGATTGACCAAATTACCCTTATTTAATACCCCTACCGATTTCACTTTTTATCGTTGGGATTAAATAGTACCCTTTATTATTTATTATTTATTACTTTGTATTATTATTATTATTATTATTATTATTTTATTACATTATTATTATTATTATTATTATTATTATTCTTGTTATTATAATAATAATAATAATAATAATAATAATTATTATTATTATTATTATTATTATTATTATTATTATTCTTGTTATTATTATAATTATTACTATTATTGTTAATAATAATAATAATAATTATTATTATTATTATTATTTGAAATCGTATAAATACAAAAGGATAAAATGGTAATAGAGAGAAAGTGTTGTGTTACTATTCGAATGAGTTGAAGTCATCCGACCAAAAACGTCGGATGAGTTAACAAGCGAAAACAGTAAAATAGCAGCGGACTTGGGCTTCATCTCGGGTCATCCAGTTTATTTTATTTCGATACCAAATACTTAAATGAACCAAGATGATTCATCTCATCTTGGTTCATCATATCCACCAAACACACCCTTAATATTAATAGGGAATTCGGTTCCAATTTCTTTGGGTGACAAACATATATTCTACTTTATACTATATCTTTGCAGATTGCTTTCCAGCAGCAATGCACCATTTAATAGTTAATATGTAATGGTATTTAATTTACAATAATATTCATAAAGAATATCGATTAATCTCATAGTTACTTGAAAAGTTTTAAAGAAAATTATAAAAAAATAAAAAATAAAAATTGCAAAGCTAGATAGAAATTTTATTTAATGCATGATCGCCCAACTATTTAAGCACTCACAAGCGTATGAGACCTATTATAGTAGAGTAGAAATCAAGATCGATTCCACAAGGACTAGTTGGATAGAATTATGAGTACCATTACTTAGCTATTTAGATTTATCTAAACTAACGGTGTTTTTGATTTGTATTTAATTATCTAATAAAGCAAATAAAGACAAGTAAATAAAAGTAAGCAAATGAAACAAGGTATTGGAAATCAAGGGGGAAAAGCTATTCTAGAAACTTGGCATCAATGAACTTGCAAATGGATTGAATTTAACACATACACACCTATGATTGAATTCTACTTTTTAAGGTGATCACGAGTTAGAATTAGCCCCCTCCCGGACGACTACAACTAATTCCGTTGGTTAAGAGTTAGAAACGTTGTCCCCAATCGAATGCTAGCCTATAACTCCAAAAAGCACATAAGATCGATTACCCTCACTTAAACTCACAATATCTCGATTTGTTGAATTAAAGTGCTTATTGATCACAATTTCATATTAAGTCTCATCTCCCGAATCAATTAAACAAGCAAGTAAAGCATGAGCAATAGGAAGAAGCAAAAACTCAATCATAGATTAACATGATCAAACCCAATTCATCACAAATTCATCTAGCCAAATCTCTATAATAAAGTAAATTAGCTACACATATTCATGTCTAGCATAATTCCCAAATCAAAAGGAAACGTGATTCAAAAACAAAAGAAAATGAAGAAATCAAATTCTATTTTCTTGAGCTCTTGAGTCTTGATTCTTGATGGTTTCCTTCCTCAATCGTCAATAGGTGGTTAAATCTTCTCTCAGGGTGGAATGGAAAAGTGGGTGATTCTGTGAGATGAAATGTGTAGAGAATAGTGTGTGGAAATTGTATTTGTGTGTGTGAAAGGGGCTAGAGGAAGATTAACCTAAAAAAAGGAGCTCACATTGGTATTTATATGTTGGCATAAGAAAGAGGTTTATTTTGTAATTAGGAAAAAATAATATGGGGCGAAAAGTTGAATAAAATAGAAATTAAATAGCAAAAATCGAAAGAAATCCGGAAGAAAGAGGGGCGAAGTGGTTGCTCCCTCTAACCGCTCGGAGAAGAACAATGGCCAAGGGGTAGTGCGCGATCTTCTCCGTTTCCATTGTTAACCGAGCGCTTGGTCGCGCGCTAGATCGCTCCCGACAGTGCGTTGATTCTTCTTCAACGCGCTACCACTCGCATTGTCAGCTCTCTGATTTCTTTTCATCTTGTTCTCTCTCGTCCGAGCTCCGATTTGACTTCCGCCTTTTCCTACAAACTCTTCTCGACCTGAGCTCCGATGTGGAATTACTCTCTTTGCCAAATTTCAACTCATTTTTCCTGAGAAACAATCAAAAGGAACTAAAAAGTATCGTTCGACAAAAATATAGCAAACACATCAAACGAGGTACAAACGGGGCATTCAATTCACACTTATTTTACCAACTTTAACCTAAATTAGCAAGTAAAAATCATGTTTGTCAATGCCCAAAATGGATCACAGTTATAGTATAAGTTTTTTAAACATCCCTTTTTCATGAATGCAGGACATTACAATTCCTTCTCCTTTCCCTTTGTTTTAGTAGTACTAAATTAAGGATCATTTTTCTTTTCTTTTTTTGATAGGGAATTGATCGAACTTGTTTTCGTAAGGTAATTAACGCACATAGACAAGAAATTAATGATCACGAAAAGAAAATGACACTAAGGGATTTACGTGGTTCGATCTATTGGAATAGATCTACGTCCACGGGCGGAAAGAGTATAGATCTTTATTGCTTGTATGAGTAGTGATTACAAGATTGTTCTCCCCCCTCTCAATCTATTCTAAACCCCTATTTATAGGTAATTACATGGAGTTTGACTATGATACAAAGTCTTCTCCTATTAGGACTCCTTTGGCTTGATCTTCTCCTTTGTGGATAAACACCGAGCTTCTATATCTCTCTTGGAGCTTGAATTGTAGTCGATGTAGGAGTTGCCTTGGTGAAGAAGTTTCTTTAGTTGGGTCGAGCTGCGTGGGCCGAGCTACGTGGGCCTAGCTTAACTGTCGGGGCCCAATTATATTGGGCCTGATGCTTGGGCCTAGGAGCTAGGCCGTATCCTATCACATCCCCCCCCCCAAAAGATGTAGAAGCGAGGGTGTGACGTAGGGGAAATAGTTGAGGTAGGAGTGGTCTAAAGTACGTTGCCCCGTCAAAAGTAGAATTGATGAAGTCAATCGCGTGCCGCCTCATTAAGACGAGGTCGAAGAAAAGTACATTGCCCCGTCGAAAAATAAATTGACGAAGTCAATCGTGTACCACCTCGTTAAGACGAGGAAGAAGTAATACCGCCTCGTTAAGACGAGGGAGAAATAATACCGTCTCGTTAAGACTAGGGAGAAGTAATACCGCCTCGTTAAGACTAGGGAGAAGTAATACCGCCTCGTCAAGACGAGGGAGAAATAATACCGCCTCGTTAAGACGAGGGAGAAGTAATACCGCCTCGTTAAGATGAGGGAGAAATAATACCACCTCTTTAAGACGAGGGAGAAATAATACCGTGTTGTTAAGATAAAGTCGGTAAGAAATTTGCATTGCCCCTTCGGAAATTGGATTTCGATGAAGTCGGAATGCTTGCCACCTCGTTAAGACGAGGTGGGTATAAAATTTGCATTGCCCCTTCGGAAATTAGATTTCGACGAAGTCGGAATGCTTGCCACCTCGTTAAGACGAGGTGGGTATAATATTTGCATTGCCCCTTCGGAAATTGGATTTCGATGAAGTCGGAATGCTTGCCACCTCGTTAAGACGAGGTGGGTATAATATTTGCATTGTCCCTTCGGAAATCGGATTTCGACGAAGTCGGAATGCTTGCCACCTCGTTAAGACGAGGTAGGTATAATATTTGCATTGCCCCTTCGGAAATCGGATTTCGACGAAGTCGGAATGCTTGCCACCTCGTTAAGACAAGGTGGGTATAATATTTGTATTGCCCCTTCGGAAATCGGATTTCGACGAAGTCGGAATGCTTCCCACCTCGTTAAGACGAGGTGGATATGAATTTCGCATTGCCCCTTCGGAAATTAGATTTCGACGAAGTCGGAATGCGTTGAACAGCACAACTTCGTCAAAGACGAAGTTTAGGCTTTAATTAGCACGACCTCGTCTTCAGACAAGGTTTAGGCTCTTCTCCGTTTTAAACAAAGGCCGTATCTTTGTTTTTAACCGAGGTGGTGCCTCCTCGTTTTAAACAAAAGTAGTTCTTCCTCACTTTTAACAAAGGTGGTGCCTTCGTTTTAAGCAGAGGCAGTTCGTACTTTTATTTTTAACAAGGTTAGGTCAATACGCGCATTTTAATTTTACTCCTATTCTGGAGTTTATTAAGTACCCTCGTCAGGGTTTTACTAGCTTACTTCATCTTTTGACAAAGTTTGGCTTTATTAGCTTACTTCGGAAGTTAGATTTCGACGAAGTTTGGCTTCAAATAGCTCACTTCGGAAATTAGATTTCGACAAAGTTTAGCTTTAAATAGCTCACTTCGGAAATTAGATTTCGACGAAGTTTGGCTTCAAATAGCTCACTTCGGAAATTAGATTTCGACGAAATTTAGCTTTAAATAGCTCACTTCGGAAATTAGATTTCGACGAAGTTTGGCTTCAAATAGCTCACTTCGAAAATTGGATTTCGACGAAGTTTGGCTTTAAATAGCTCTACCTCGTCATAGGACGAGGTTTTGGCTTTAAATTCCTTATTTGTCGAGATAATATGCATAAGTGGAGTAGAGAGAGATGTGCAAGATGTATGCAAATGCAAGATGTATGCAAGACCCTAAAAAGACGACCTAAATGAACTATATGAACTTGGACATTACTCTCAGCCACTTATGCAAGGTATCTCTTTAAATGAGTAATGTGCCGTGCACGAGGTATTGGCTTACCGGATAAGTGGGCGAGCTTGTATGACCCTTTGCTGAGGACTTCTTCAACTCGGTACGGTCCTTCCCATGTGGCTTCAAGCTTGCCGAGCCTTTCCGCTTTACTGACCTCGTCGTTCTGAAGTACGAGGTCGCCTGCTTGGAATTGTTGGTGCTTCACTCTTTGGTTGTAGTACCCAGCTACTTGTTGCTTGTACTTGGCTTCTCTTATCTAGGCGAGCTCTCATTTCTCTTCCAACAGATCCAGTTCGGTTCGGAGGTCTTCCTCGTTAACTTCGGCTGTGAAGTTGAGAGTGCGCGGGCTCGGCAGGCCGATCTCTACGCGGATCACTGCTTCGGATTTATACACCAAGTTGTAGGGTGTTTCACCGTTCGAGGTCCGGGGAGTTGTGTGGTATGACTATAACTTGGGGTAAGTTCGCTACCCAATCTCCTTTGGCTTTATCGAAGCGAGCTTTAAGTCCCTTGATGAGGTTGGAGACTTGCTCAAAATTTTTCTAGCTTCGAGCTTATCGCTGGGTAGTTCGCCCTTCTCCAAGTAATTTTGAAAGGGTCATCCAGTTAGGCTCGTTGTCAGTTACTGGGTTGACCTCGGCTTCGTCTACACTTCGGTGTTTGACTTCTTCCACGGGAGGGATTGTGGATGACGAGGCTAATTTGCTTAGTGCATCTGCTCGGCTATTCTGCCCCCTCGGGATGCGAACCAACTCAAAATACGAGTAGTATTGTTGTCGGCTCTTGGCTTTGTGGAGGTACCTTTTTATTCTGTCGCCTTTAGCTTCGTAACCTCCTAGCATGTGGCTCACTATGACTTGAGAGACTGTAAAATTGTACAACTCGTGTCTGGAGACTTTAAGCTAGGCGAAGTCCGGCGATTAAAGCTTCGTACTCCACTTTGTTATTTATTGTAGGGAAGTCGAACCGAAGTGCATAGGTTATCTCATGTCCGTCTGGATCGAGGAGTATGATGCCTGCCCCGCTTCCCGAATTTCCCGAAGCCCCGTTCACATATACTTTCCACCAATCTTTAGGCGGTTCTTTTGTAAGTTCGGCTTTGGCTTTTTCGAGGTGGGCTCAGATGGCTTCGGTGTTTCATTAGCACTTGCCGAAGTGATAGGTCGGTGATGACCTGTTTGGGTGTGCTTGGAAACAGGGTCGCAACCTCCTTGTAGCGTTTACTAATGCCAGTGCAATCTTTCCTAGAGGCTGGTACCGGATCCTTATCGGAAAAGGTGATGGTCTCGTCCCTTTTGAACCTCTTATGTGAGGGCTCGTCCGTTTGAGGACTTCGGGCCTCAGCTTTGAGAGAGGACTTTGAGCACCTTGAGGGAGCCATGTAACGGCTATTATGACTTTGTCGAACTGAGGTTGGTCCTCATCCTCGTCGTCTTCATTGCGCTTTGCCTTGAGTATGGGCTTCGTACTTGTCAGAATGTCGGCCGCGACTTTGGTACCTCTTGAGGGTGCCGTCGCGCACCAATTGCTCCATGACGCAGTTCGTAGATCTCTGTCCTTGGCCTCGTTAATGGGGTGAATTGACTTCGTTCCTAATATTGATGAGGTACGAGTCTGGATTCCGGGGGTGCACGTTGGAGCCTGTTGAAGGCACTTTGCCGACTTTGGCCTCGGTCGTTCTGATTCCTCCTTCCGATCCGATAGTTCGGCCTTATCAGCTTCGCGCTTGCACCTATCAGCTTTGTCGGCTCTTGCGAACCGATCTGCTATGATCTATAATGGCTTCGTAGTGCGAGGTAATTGTCCTCATCGCGCCGAGGTGAGACGGTGTCATGCCGAGGTGAGATAACGTTGCGGCGAGGTGAGATGCGATGGTGGCCCCATTGGCGAATCCCGACGTCCCGTGCATCTACGATCCTGACACTAGGGGACTTTTGCCGATGCCGTGATCCGGAGGTAAGCTTCGTGCTCTCCACCATCTTTGCGTGAGGGTTGTCCTTTTTCACGGCTGAGCGTTGTGTTATTTTTGGCGAGCTGGAGAAAATCTTGCTATGCTTATCTAACATGCTCAACGTGTCTGTCTGGAGTCTGGCCTCTGGCGTGTTCCTTCCTAGATAGCCGGTATGTTGCCAGGTTTAGATCTTGCGCCTGGCTTGTCTCGCCTTTGTGGATTTCGGCTTCCTGAACCGGTGGATTTGCTGTCGGACCTTGTCCGGTTTGCTGAATATCCTTTTCCTTGTTGGCGGCGGCAGCGGCGGCGGTAGCAGCGGCGATTGATCGTGTTGGAATCCTCTCGACGAGTAGAGTATGTTTCCGGGTGGTTTCATCCGATTTGGCGGTGATTTCAATCCGGAATTGACAAATAACAGAAGCTGCTCCGAACGAATCGTGATTTCGCGAGTCGTGCAGCAGCACGAACTTCCAGACGCGATTCCCGCCACACCGGTGATCGGTTTTCGACGGGCAACCTACCGTTGGAATCCTCTTGACGAGTAGAACATGTTTCCGGGTGGTTTCGTCCGATTTGGTGGTGATTTCAGCCCGGAATTGGCGAATAACAGAAGCTGCTCCGAACGAATCGTGATTTCGCGAGTCGTGCAGCAGCACAAACTTCCAGATGCGATTCCCGCCACACCGGTGATCGGTTTTCGACGGGCAACCTACCGTTGGAATCCTCTCGACGAGTAGAACATGTTTCTGGGTGGTTTCGTCCGATTTGGTGGTGATTTCAGTCCAGAATCGTTGAATAACAGAAGTTACTCCGAACAAATCGCGATTTCGCGAGTCGTGCAGTAGCACGAACTTCCAGATGCTATTCCCGCCACACCGGTGATCGGTTTTCGACGGACAACCTACCGTTGGAATCCTCTCGACGAGTAGAACATGTTTCCGGGTGGTTTCGTCCGATTTGATGGTGATTTCAGCCCGGAATCGTTGAATAACAGAAGCTGCTCCGAACAAATCGCGACTTCGCGTTTGGGGGGATCGCGTTGGTCTTCTTGTTATGGCTGTAGATTACCTCGAAAACTTTTGATCGAAAATTACAAATTTTCGTTTCCCACAGACGGCGCCAGTGATTGAACTTGTTTTCGTAAGGTAATTAACGCACATAGACAAGGAATTAATCACGAAAAGAAAAGGACACTAAGGGATTTACGTGGTTCGATCTATTGGAATAGATCTACGTCCACGGGCGGAAAGAGTATAGATCTTTATTGCTTGTATGAGTAGTGATTACAAGATTGTTCTCCCCCCTCTCAATCTATTCTAAACCCCTATTTATAGGTAATTACATGGAGTTTGACTATGATACAAAGTCTTCTCCTATTAGGACTCCTTTGGCTTGATCTTCTCCTTTGTGGATAAACACCGAGCTTCTATATCTCTCTTGGAGCTTGAATTGTAGTCGATGTAGGAGTTGCCTTGGTGAAGAAGTTTCTTTAGTTGGGTCGAGCTGCGTGGGCCGAGCTACGTGGGCCGAGCTTAACTGTCGGGGCCCAATTATATTGGGCCTGATGCTTGGGCCTAGGAGCTAGGCCGTATCCTATCAGGAATTAAGGATCATTTTTCAAATTAAGGTTATATAGAAACTAAAAACAATCAACTCTTGTACATTAGTAGTTATATCAAGATATATAACACATGACAAAGATAACCAATTGAACAAATTAATAATAAGAGTCGATCATAAATTAAAACAGAAACTGAATATATTTTTTAACATTATATTCTTGTAGTGAATATGACATATACTTACCTTAAAAAAAATGAAATAGTTGAATACAAATTCAGAGAAGTTAACTACTTTAGATAATTCATCATCACTGACATAAGCTGCAAGTATGGACAAAATGTGCATAAGAGTACTAAGTTTATTGAAATAAATAATCACAGAATTAATTCTCAGGTTCAACGTACCATAATGTACCTGGATTAATCATCATTAACTGTGGGACTGAATTAAATAAAATAAATACATACGTTATTATTTTTTTATGTGTGCGCGTGTGTGTGTACATATAGGAAACAACAGTTTTAATTTAGTGTAAGACTGGTCTTCATCAAAGAACTCTTTTCGATCAACGCGGTGCATCAACAGTAAATCAAACTTATAACGTACTGTATATGTGAAGTTTGGTAGATTAGATTAATTAGATGAATTCAAACAAATGTTTTCGTGTGCAATCACTACTATATATACACAATTGTGGCTAATATATCGAGATTTGAGATTAATCAAATGAATCCTGTCACTAAAAACAAGGAGACTTATTTATATAGGATGTTGATTTTATATTATTGATTTAGCAAAAAAATATTCGTTCGTGTATGGACTCGGATTACACTAATTAAGTACATATAGTGTAGTATATACTACTCATTGGCAAGTGGAGGTTTATTTAGAAATTAAATTGGCACTTGGGTATTAGTTGCAGGCGGCTGCTGCTACCGCGTTAAATAGCTAGTTATGGCATACAAAAAAAAGACAAATTAAAGGTCTTTTAACATTCTATTTTAAGATCCCCTAAAATAATTATTCGATCAGTTTTTGTGCTCGTTTGTTTCAAATTGGGTAACGGAAAGGAATGAAATTAAGTCAAGTATGAGAATGATAATAATAATGATTACTTTTATTGAGTGTTTGGTTTAATAGTAGAAAGGTCACTTGTGAGGGGGGTTTTCTTTATCTTTGTTTCCCCCCCCTCTTGAAGGGTAACAATGTAATAGATTGGGTTACCCCCAAGTAAGGAAAATTGATAACTTATTACTCAAAACCAAACAAAATGTAATGTAATCAATTGCTTAATTCTCTTTCCATACTCAAAAAAACTTGAACCAAACATAGGCTTAAGATAAATTAATTAATGTCAAGTGTTACTGCCATCCTTCATTTGGAAATTACATACTCGATCGTTACTTTGTTTTTTAGTTGAGATCCCATGATATTTTTAGTTTAATCAATTAAGTGATGGTTTAATTCCCTTCAAACCGCACCTTATCGACAACTTTGCAATTATATATATGCAATACAACCTTATTAAATATCATATTACGACAATATAAATTAATTGCTGGTACACGTCCAAGTTTTTAATTTTGTGGTGAATCATACTGTATCTTCACCAAATTATCACACACACACACACACGCACAACACATTCGACGTCGTTTATTATTAATTTTTAGGTTAAATGGTGCTTGCTTATATATAAATTTCCAAAATTTCAAGGGGAATTCTTAATTAAACTTCAACGTACATGATAAGTAGTACACGTGCATGGCTGCACGTGTGAAGTAATTGTAAATTTCCAGACACTTAACCCTTGATTATTTAATTAATCTCAAACACCCAAATAAAATAAAGTCAAGTTCGATTGTTCACTGGTTGGAATCTACTTTTCAGTTGAAATTAGTAGTTAGTAGTATAATATTTCAAAATTATGGCTTCTATGTTACTTCGTAGCATGACAGTTGAAAAATCATTTTCCTTTGCACACGTTTAAGGTAAACATACTCTCTCTCTCTCTCTCTCTCTCTCTCACTTCTTATCACTCTTAAATAGGACTGAAGAAGTGGCTTTTACAATTTGGAAAAAAGGAAAAAAGTTAGAGAGAGAGAGAGAGAGAGAAAGAAAGAGATGGTAAGGGCAGCAAGTGTTGATAAAAATGGAATGAAAAGGGGAGCTTGGAGTGAAGAAGAGGATGAGAAATTGAGGGCTTGTATTAATCGATTCGGCCACCCCAACTGGCGCTTGCTGCCGTTTGTTGCCGGTAACCACCAAAGGCCCAAACCTCTCCGATTTATAATTCCACTTGCTTTTGTACAATATATATCTAATTAAAAAGTGTTTAATTAATTATATTGAAGTAAATATACATATAAATTCCTGCTTTCTTGTTGCTACTTTCAGAACTTCAAGATGTAATTAGCCCTAGTCGTTATGTACATCACCATATATATAGATATATTTATGAAACCCTAATTAACTATTACTGTTTGCATCTTGTTAATAATTTGGGGACTAGTGAAAGTAAGAACTCTATCAGTTGATACTATATATAGTAATCAAAATTAGCGATGTTAATTACTTGATATGATACGATCCAATTAATTCCTATGACTATATATGTATGTAGGGCTGAAGAGATGTGGGAAGAGTTGCAGACTGAGGTGGGTGAATTATTTGAAGCCTGGTGTCAAGCGTGGAAACTTCACCAAAGACGAGGAAAATCTCATCATCCAATTACACAAAAACCTTCCAAACAAGTACAAATATCATCTACAAAATCAAGAATTTATATACATACATATATATACCATCAAAGTGTTTAGTCGATTAGTCATGAATTGCTATGAATGAATTAAATATGTACAGATGGGCAGCCATTGCTGCAAAGTTTCCTGGAAGAACTGACAACGATATAAAGAATTACTGGCACGCCCACATTCAGAAACAACGAAGAAATAGAAATAGAAATAAAGCGGCCATCAACAACAAGATTCAAAATGATGATGGTGATGATGATCAATCATTCGACGATAGTCGTACTTCTTCTTGCATAACAACTGATGGTCAGAATTCTTCTTCCGAGGTTGAGGTTGAGGTTGTCTTTCACCAAGCAGAAGAAAACATGGGTGCTGCTGCTGCTGCTGTCTCCGAATCCAATGCAGATTCAGATTATAACGCAGCTAATCTTGAGGAAGAATTTCATGGGATAATGGAAATGGATGATATCATGTCTCTACTTTTTGAGCAGCCTTCTTCTAATTGCAATTTCAGTGATTTCTTGGCTGAACCTGCTGTTGGAGACGAAGACTTTTTTAACTTTTAAGTTTGGTCATAATTATTTTATGTCCAGCTTTGAGCATATATATATATATATATGTGTGTGTGTGTGTGTGTGTGTGTGTGTGTGTTAGTTTTTATTTGAAAACATATGAATAAGTTGCTCCCACTAGAACTTGAGGCATGATGCCTAGCTATTTGTTCTCGTTTGTAATATATTATGATTTATGTGTATTCATATATATGATGATATTACTCGTGTTGTTAGTAGTTAATTTTATGTGTAAATATGTATTATCAATATATGTTATGGGGTTTTAATTTAGTAATTAGCAAAATTATCTTAGGCTTGTATATGGGGCATTGCTCTAAATTAGTTTCCAAATGGTTGCAGTTTTAGTCTTACAATCTCAGTCTTTTAAGACCTAATTTAACTTCTTCTTCCTCATGAACACGATTATCAGGAACTACATACAATACCCCCCCCCCCCCCCCAACAAAAAAAAAGGTAATTAAGTAGTAAGTACCTGCAGAGCAATTGGATATATATGATCGCGTTAATTGCTGGAAATTAATCACAATTACATGTTATATCAGTCACTAATCATCAAATTTTGAAATTTATGTGAATGTTTAATGTTAAAATTTAAACTTTGTCGAGAAGCAATTCAGATCTTCAGATCTTCTCTATTGCATTTCCGTATTGCAGCGACGAATTATTGCCACATGTTTAAAAGCATTTCAATTTTTTTTTTTTTTTTTCTGTTATTAATAAACAAGTACGGAGGTAGAGCAGCGGATCAAATCGTGAAATCATATAGTTGGAAATCCCCTAAAGTTACATAAAGGGATAAGGCAAAAACTTGGGTCAGCCCGGCTGATGAGCCTGACGGTGAGTCGGGGCCAAAGTGTCAATCTATTACTATTATAAAAGAGTTAATTCTTACCATTTTCGCTTTGCCTAATATACAATTGTCTATGCTTATTATAAAAAATATCTTGTTTACAAAATTTGTTTTGCCTATTATGCCCTTAATATTATCAATACAATTATTAGAATATTAAAATTATCATTAGAATAAATAATTAGAATACAAATAAAATTATATATACAAGCGGATATGCACACAATATAATATATATCCTATACCTAATGGACTACAACAAGAAAAAGTAAAAAAAAAATTAAAATAATAATCCATAGCCGATTCTATACTATTGTGGTAAAGGAAAAAAAAAATAATTTGTAATAAATAAATAATTATTAAGATTAAATTTATTCTTTGTAGTTTGTTATATACTACGATTATTTTCTTATCATATATAATAGGTTCATTATTTCTTATTCATATTTAATATTAATATGGGTATATCCATGTTATATATTGTACTCTGTAGTATTTAATTTACGAAAAATAATATAATATAATATATTTTAGTTGTTTCATACATAGAATTAGAATTCTAGCAAGATGGATTCGAATGCATTAACACTGATATTATGATCCTTCCATATTTTCTACCTGCAATTAACTCTTTATTTCTATTTTCTGTAAATCTAGATCAGACCTGCTAGGAAATCATAAATTTTTCTCTATATATAGCACTCCCTCCATTTTTCCCATCTGCTCCATTCATTTTGCGCACACAAATTAAGAAATGTAATATAAAAAAAAATCAATACATGGTGCCACTGCCCAGTGCCCACCTATCATAATGAGTGTAGATTAATTAGAGATAAGAGTGGTGTTAGGGATAAATGTGGTGTTTGTTGGGCAAAAAAAATATTAATTAGAATAAATACCCCAAAATAAAAAAAATAAAAAATAGGATAAATCACAAAAAACAAGAGGAAGTATACGATGGAATGCTTCATCTAACATGAACACATTAATGTATTTATTTATTTATAACATAGCATATAGTAATACATAAGTAATGATAGGATAAGGGAATTTATTAGACATATTAAAAATATATATGTTAAATTACACCCTCCATCGTATAAAAATGACTTCATATGGTAAGGGCACAAATGTTTAAAAATAAAATATTTTATAATAAATTTAGAAAAATGAGTCACTTTTCAAATGGATTTTTGTCAAATTAGACGTATGAAAGAGAAATTGTAAATAGTGTTCTAAAAATTGGCCTAAATGTTAGACGGTACCCAACTAACCCGATTATAGCTTGATTGTTAGTCTCTAGTTGTTGATGTTAAGCCCACCAATTAGTTTCATTGAAAAAGATTGTGTACAAGTTGCATTAATCTACAAAGTTCAAACACTGAAACAATAAATAATTTTGTCAAGTACTACACCATTTTTATTTTTGAATTATTTTTTATGAAAACATACTACAATATTGTTGAAATTAGAGACTAAAAAAATTGCACTACTTTGGAGATTTTTTAGCATTCAAAATACATTATTTTTTTCTTAAAAAGAATAAGGTAAATAAAAGATTATACGTGCAACGCACGTAATCACTACTAGTTACATTAAATTTATATAAACTTTTTCTAATTCAACTACAATTTTACTTCTCCTAATCTTATTTGTCTTCTCAATTTTTCAAAAATATTATTCACCTCCTCGAGAATCTATTGCTTCCTACTTGCTACGATATCATAAAACTCACAATAATAGATAATATATAATAGTACATGATATAAATAGTGAAATATAACAAAAATTATATTATTTGTAACCTACTTTTCAAAATTAATTAAAAAAAACTTATTTAGTGCAACGCACGTAATCTCTGCTAGTCTTTATGATAAAAGTGCTAATCTACACGAATAAAAGTGTCAATCTTTAACATAATTATTTAACAAATAAAACTATCAATTTTTTAAAGTGTCAATCTTTATGCAGAAAAGTATTAATCTACACGAATAAAAGTATCAATCTTTTTGAACTCACTCACCGTCAGCCGGGCTGACCCAAGTGTGCCTCAAGGGATAATTGTCTTTAAATATACAACCTTTTGTCAAATTTTGTACTGATATGGAAATTCAGATTTGTCGAGCAATTAGTGAGGTTTTTATTTCCTCACATATAGTACAATAACATGCTTTCCAACAGATATTCCAACTCTTGTATCAATGCAAAATTTGACGGAATTAGGAAAAAACCAACTTTGTGTGCAAAACAAAAATTTAACGAAAAATTGTATATTTATGGGCAATTTTTCCTTAGATAAATATATATGGATTTCATTACCTCCTATATTTGTTACTCCCTCCGTCCTCCATTTTTTGACCCAAAACTTTTCGACACTCATTTCCACCGAAACCTTGTACGAGTTTTAAAATATAATTTTGAAGTATTGTTTCTTTTACGGGATACTACGAGTGTCGTACTATCCCTTAAAAGAAAAAATATTTTAAAACTCGTATTAGGTTTTGATGGAAAGGCGTGACGAATAGTATATTATAAGGGTCAAGAAATGGAAGACGGAGGGAATATTTTAATTCTAAATTAAACGCGTACGATTTCCATTTCCTGGTTATATAAAGGGACGATGTTGAATAAAATAGTACTACCTCCGTCCCGTCGAAATGACTCTGTTTCTATATTTTATACCTCACATATATTCAAGAAACAGGGTCATTTCGACGGGACGGAGGGAGTAACTCTTTACTAGTCATTAGTCAAAACTCTTCAGGTTCCAAGAAGATAGAAAAAGGTTGACTATACGTCAATCATTATATATACTGTTTTTCCACAACCACAAGTCTGGTAAAAGATAGTAGTACTATATGTTTTCCACGTTTCTCAAAAACAGGTTGATTGTTAAACAAATTAATATTTGTGGATAGTGACAATTAATAAGTTAAATGAGGAAATTCAAATTGTATGCACCCGTTGTTTTTTTTTTTTTTAAATAAATATATTGGTTATGACAAATATAATCAATCACGTAGCGTATAATTGAAAATTCAAACACCGGAGAGGCTGCTTTCTTATCTACGTGCTTCTCGATTTGTATTATTATGTGTATTTATCTATTTATTTATTAAATGAATTGCCTGCTTTCGAAGGATAAGGTGACGTTGTTTCAGTGACGTAAGCATGAATGAATTTGCCTGCTTTCTGATCCATCGCTTTCATGCAATTACTTCTTCAATTTTTTGATTGGTTCTGCTTAGTTCCTCATATTTCGATTATCTTAAATGGGCATCCAAATTGAATTTAATTCTTTTTCTTAAAAAGGAGAAGAAATGGAAATCCAAATTTTCTTTTCATCTTCATAATTTTTTTTTTCTTTTCTTTCAAATAAATAAAACTATGAATTACTCTTCCAATGATCTAATGAATATTCTTCCATAATCATTTTCCAATTATTATAAAATTATAGTACAAAATTAAAACTGAAAATTCAGGAGGAAAATGAATCAAATATTTATTAAAATAATCGCAGTCAAGTCAATAAATATTCTGAGTCCAAATGCGTTTGAGTGTGAATCCTTATTTTGTCCAACGCGGTTTCATTTATTTTAATCAGTTGACGCTTCACTCAATGTATTATTGAAACCATTAAGAAAATTGTTGTTTTTCCTAAATTAATCTAATCTTACTATAAACATAAAATTCAAGAATGCATCCTATTGAGAAAAACATCTTTTTTTTTTAAATATGCTTGTAGTGGCAACGCCTTGTACCCATGAGATGACCATGTAGTACTTCACATTTGTAGCCTTACAATAAAATGTTTTAACTTAAATTCTCAAGTGAATTTATTATTATTATTATTATTATTATTATTATTATTATTATTGATCCAAAAACAAGTGAATATATCTTCGGGGTAGAGTAGTGAATACAGTATAATTTGAAAAATATAACGTATGCACAAAAAAGAAAAGAAAAACAAAGTAATGTCTCTGAATAGAAAACAGCAGAATCTAAACAAGATTGTTTCTTTCCTGGTCAAAATATTTCTATAGGTTCTTTCCAAGAAGTATTCTGAAAAGCACACGCTTTTTCTAATTATTGCCTCCATCTCATAGAGTTAATCTCATATAGTTAGTCTATTTTACTTTATTGACTTTTTCGGCAGGCGTTTTCACCGAAACCTAGTACGGGTTTTAAAACATAATTTTAAAGTATCGTTTTTTTTACGGGATACTATGCCGGAAAAGTCAATAAAGCAAAGTGGACTAACTATATGAGATGGAGGTAGTATATTAATTAACTAAGGCCATAAGTAATTTTTAATAAATTGTGTAATGATTAACAGCACATTGCCCATACGGCCATACATGTGGACAAGAGGCAATATTATGAAAACAAACAGCATAGTTGATCTCCAACTTTGGTGTGAAAAATACATTTTAAAACTGATTTTTGTATCAACCTTTCCTTTAAGCTACGGATGGCAATCTTCCCCGCAGGTTTGGGTACATGCGGGGGCCCTCCCCTAATAGGGCAGGGGCTGCCCCGACGGCTTCGTATCCGTCCCGATAAATAAATTATATATATATATATATATATATATTTTAATTATATTTAAAAAAATTATAAGTTTATAATTTAATTATTATTTTTGATAAATATATTAAATAATTTACCATTCTTTTATTTATTTTTTATTATAATTTATTAAAAGAATGATACCCAACCCTGCCCCGTTTACATCTCTACTTTAAGCTAGCATTTTGTCAAAGATAAAGAAAGACTTAGTCAAGTTAAATATATTTTTGAAACGACTTGGAGGAGTGAGATTCGTGGTTTATGATCCCATATAATCCGAAATATTGGTTCATACAAACATAACTGAAAAACTAGAATTTTCATTTAAAAAAAAAAAAACTCTAGTATGATTGAATTCTTACTTAGATTATTATTAAATCTTACAATTTAATGGGTTCCTCGATTGTTTACAATTAGGGGTGAGCACGGATCGGTTAACCGACCATTTGACATGAAAAATAGTCGACCATATAATTTTTTATCGAATTGGTTAACCCTTTAAAAGTAAAGAATAAAAACCAGAAATTATTGTATCAGTTAACTTTAAAATCATATAGGTTAACCAATTATTCAATGATTAACCACATGTAAAAGAAAAGCTTCAATTTTTTATAATTCATAACAAAAAAAAAATCATATTATGCAAAATATGCAATATAAAAAAATCAAAAAAACTTAAATATATTATATAATCCTAATAGAATAAGTTTCGTATTCACTCAAATTAACAATCGATCCATGTTCAATTGATTATTGACTTTTGGCTAATCAACAATTCTCAAAAGCGGTTGATCCTTCGTCAAACAAAAGGTTTACTATAAACATAAACAAATAGATATATTTATTAGAACTTTAACAATAAAACTATTAATTAACAATAAAACCATTGAGTGACTAGCATATCATATATATATATATATACGGAGCAAAATTTGTTTTATTTATTTTATAGGTGAAAAAGAATCTCAAAAATTTTGTGAGTGAAACTATTTGTATACAGGCATTATTTAATTATTATTTAAATAGGGAAATGCCGAAAATAATACCATATATTAATAATTTTTTAATGAATACTTAATTATAGATTAGTTAAAATATCTTTTAATTATTATATATAGCTATATATATTGCGGTGAGTCGTTATCGCATGAGTGCAAACTAATTTAGTTAAATCAGCAATATCAACTTGCATGTATAGTTTTATCTTTTATAGGACATAACCTGCAAAAACTATATAGTTTTCAAATTTGTGTGCCTTTGACGTTTCCTACGCGTCTTATTTCATTATTTATATAAAAGTTATCCCACATGTGATTATATCAGTCAACGAAAGAGAAACTATAGTCTAAATCTCTAATGATATGTGAACACTCTATGTTCACACGTTTCGTACTGTCCATTTTTTATACTCTCTCATTCTCAAGTATTGCGACACATTATTTTTATTGCACCGTATCAAGTATTCTGACACTTTTTTAAAAAAAAAAAATTAGCTAATTAATAGTACAATTAGTAAATACAGTATTATACTTAACATTATCTAATTAAATCTCATTAATATCTCACATCTCAGCACGTATCCCAATATAATTTAAATCCTAAACGTTTAAACTATCATAACTTTTTCGTTTGTTATTTGATTTTTATGAATTTTATACCAAATTAAAGGTCTTGATACGATTTTTCATTTAAGATTAAATATGAATATATTTTTATGCATCTATGATGCTCTAATTTAAAAATATGTCTAAATATATAAACCACATCACATTCCTACACACATTATACTTTACACACTAAACACTCTCGTCTTAAGTTCCGTGCCGAAAAAAAAGGTGTCTTAATAATTGAGACGGAGGGAGTAGTTATGTTGCTTTCTTATGAATGTATTATCATTGCCGTCTACTACATATTAGTATATTCATAAAGATAGATTATTATTATTATTATTATTATTATTATTATTATTATTATTATTATTATTATTATTATTATTGAATTACCAAAGCCCGTATGCAAAACATTATACTCAGCACCATTGAACTAGGGAAATTGTGATAAAGATTTATTTTTTGTACATCCAAAGATCAGAAATTCATGAATTATTGCGAATCATTAAATGCTCATATCAATTTCACACCTGAAAGTCGTTGAAAGAAATAAGCTCGATTAGTTTACATTGCAACATTTATTTTTTTGCTATTTGATTATTTATTTTCCTTTGAAATCGATAGCTGATCAAGATCCATTGACTTTTACCCAACGAAGTCGTTTATTGGCAAGAAATCTATCTATGTTAAACCATAAGAAAAACATTTGATTCCGAGTCCGAAAATTTGATTTTAATTTTTCTCTCAATGATTTTTTTATACATAATAATCACAATTTAATTGATACCCATTGTCTCCTGAAGGGCTGGTGTATGATTTATTTTTAAAGAAAATATCGCGTATATGATAATTTATTGAGAATAGGGGGTTTAATTATGAAGGCCAATACAAACTAATACAGTAATACTATTGTTATTGTTATTAGTAATTAGGAAGGAGAAATGATGGGAGATGAATCCAATAATATTATACTCCCTCCGTCCTCCATTTAGTGAACTAAAATTCTGGACACAAATTATTTTGCATTTTGATAATATAGTAATAAATTAATGTGTTAAAGTATTAAAGTGAAATAATTGTGGGTACATCTAATTTTTTTTAATAGTATTAAAATGTTAAAATGTTAAAAAGTAGAGTGATAAAGTGTTAAAGTGATTGTGGGATATACGACCCAAAATGGTAAGATTCAGTAAATGGAGGACAAATGGAGTACAATAATGGTAAATATGGAGTAGTATGTGTTTTGACAAGTGGCATATTTTGGCATTATTATACACTCCATAGAAATAGAAGTACGTTTACACTAGAGCCGGCCAAAAAAACCGGAACCGGGAAACTGAACCGGGAACCGAACCGGAACCGGCGGTTTTTGAACCGGAACAGGAACCGGCGGTTCGGAACCGGCGGTGCGGTTCCGGTTCCATTCTCGAGGAACCGGGAACCGGCGGTTCCGGTTAAAAAACCGGAAAACCGGCTTTTATTTTTATTTTTAATTTCTATATTTTATTTGTATGTTGTGTATAAATATCATACTAATTATTTGATATAACATTTTATTAGTATACAACTATACATCCATTTTAATGAATTCTTAATGTACAAATTATAAAGTATAATTTGTAAAATGAAAGAGATTTTTCATTGTTAAGTTATAATTCAAATTGAAAAAAGTACAAATGAATAAAACTACATACATATGTGATGATTATTCATTCAAAGTTAAAATATAGTAGCCTAGTGATGTTGGATGTTGTGCACTTGTGAGTTATGAATTTTGTGATAATGTTCAAACTTCAAACTTTAAATTCAAATATTTAAACAAAAAAACCAAATCATATAAATGACAAAATATTCAATTAACAATGTCACATGATGATAATGAATTGAAGATGACAAAATATACAATTTAGTGATTTACATAAGATAATAAATTATCCAATTCATGAAGAAGATAAGATGAAGTGTCAATTTTGAAATTTTTCGTTTTAATTAAGAATGATAACATGTTAAATTTGTATGAACTTTGCATATTTAAATATCAATCCATAATTCTATATCATATGATTTTTTTTTTAATTATGTATTAATATTAGTCTTAATAAATTAAATTGCCCTTTTTGAAAAGGGGCATGTTGATTATACCCCCTTTTAACAAATCATGTGATTTATGCCCCTTATATTATTTTAATATATAAATTTGAGTTTGTTTATCAATGCATCATGTTTAGTACTAATTTAACTAGCAAGGAATATTGCGCATGATACAAACTAAACCAAAAAAATTAACTATGCAATTATGAAATAATTAACTAAAAGTAACCTAATTAATTATAAAAGTAACCTAAGTTAATTATAATTAATTAAGTTACTTTTAACCAAAAATTTATTAAATTAATTGTTAGTATGCCTTGAATCCGTAATGTTTGCCGGCACGCAAACGGGGGTCTCGCTTAAATTAATTGTTAGTATTAGGCTCAATTTGTCATATTGAGTCTAGCTCGTCTGGTGTACTCTATTTATATAGAAGTAGGGCGAACAATCTTCTGTAATATGTAGCCGTCATCTGAATAAAACTGTTCTCCGTTCTTGCCCGTGGACATAGCCAACACAACGTTGGTGAACCACGTAACTCTGTGTCACTTTTACGATTTATGTTTGTTTCGATTTCACAATTACTCTATTCCGTTATAACATTAATATTAAGTAAAGAAAAATAAAAAACGTCACAAGAGGTGGGCGGTGGGCGGTGAGGAGGAGCGGGCGGTGGGGGCAGCGGACGGTGGGCGGTGAGGGGCAGCGGGTGGTGGGCGGTAAAGAAAAGGGGCATTTTGCACAAGTATTGCTTAAAGACTACGCCTTAGCCGAGATGCGAGAGCAAGAGAACAAATGGATGAGGTCTTTCAAGATGATCCACTTAGCACCACCGACGCGGGAACTGACACCGACACCGACACCTCTCAAGCAGAAACTGACAATTTCGACGATGATTTCGATTTCGATAACATGTAATTCTGCCATGTCAAATCTTAGACGAGTACTCTTTTTCCTCACCGAGGTTTTAACGAGGCTCGGCTTTTGAAATCAAAATGTGATCTTCAAAGGTTTAGGTGAAATAAATAAATAAAAAATTGAATAATCGTCTGATTTGTTATATTTCCAATTTCTTTTACAGTTTTCGATTATAATACTCTTACAATTAAAATTGAAACAAATATAAACGAAGTATGCATATAGGGAAGAAATAAATAAAAAAAAAAGAGAAGAAAAAAAAAAAAGGGCCGGTTCCATCCGGTTCAAACTGGAACCGAACCGGAACCGGCGGTTCGGAACCGGATTCGGAACCGTGACGGCGGTGCGGTTCCGGTTCCTCTTTGGGGGAACCGTAACCGGCAGGTTCCGGTTCCGGTTCGAACCAGAACCGGAACCGTGGTCACCTCTAGTTTACACCCACGAGGTCCGATTGGTCCTGGTTTAATCGCATCCCACTTGATTTGAACAAGTTGCATTAGCATGTTTTAAGGGTTTGGATCCCCTTTTAAAGGAAAAAAATGTACTGTATACTTTTATTTTTCTGAACCTTCAGAAAGACGAAATCCAAACAATATCAATAATTTAATTAGTGCTACTTCTCTTCTTAATGCGGGTTTAGGAACGAAATCGAACTCGAATTCGGCGGGTATGATCCTATCGAATTGGACCTATATTCTGACGTATGTATGGTTTTAGGTACATTAGGTGTAGGGATGGTAGTCCGGTATAGGAATGACAATTTTTCCCGCGGGGTGGGGTATCCGTGGGGACCCGCCCCTAATGGGCGGGGACGGGTTTTATATATCCCCAGTCCCGATAAGTAAATTATATATATATATTTTTAATTATATTTAAATTTTTAATAAGTTAATTATTTAATTATTTATTTTTTATAAATATATTAACTAATGTACCATTCTTTTATTTATTTTTTATTATAATTTTATTTTTTATTAATTTTTTTAATAAAATAATAATTTTTATTGTATAAATTTTTTTAATAAAAAATTAAATTTCATGGCTACCCGACGGCAGTGGCGAGTGCAAAAAATAATTAGTCCGTATATAATATTAATAGTACCATCTTATAATAATATCAACGAAAATAGTACTTAAAATTACTCATGATTTAAGTGTATCACCCATGATTTACTAAACTTAATAAATAAATTTAGGTGTAAAAACATAATTTCTCCTCACCCTTTTTTGAAAGGGACAATAAAAGACAACAAATTAATAAATTAAGACAATATAATCATGGATTCTCACAAATTCCTTATGAGATAGTAGTAGATCTTACAGGATGAAGGCGAGGTAAGGGAAGAAGAATACATGTTGAGATTAGAGGCAGAAGAAAGAGAAACATTAAGGTGGAAAACCTATTCTAAATATTTTAAAATCTATATATATATATATATATATAATATTAGTAAAAATTTTTATTGGGAGTACACTTGTACCCCATTGCCCCACGTTGGTGTCACGAGTGCCCGACGGGTACTCGTTGGATACCCGACCCCGGCAGGTATGGGGATGGGGAAGCAATATCCAACCCCGTCCCGCCCCGTTTACATCCCTAGTCAGGTATGGCGGGCGCGGATAGTTAATATCCATACCCATACCCGCGAACAAATCCGATACCCATACCCGTACTCGCTACCCGCGACGGGTACCATCCACTACCCATACCCGCCACCCGTAGATACCCGCTACCCGTCGGGTTCCTGCGAACCCGCCACGCGCTACTTGCCGGGTATCCACGAACCCGCCACCCGTCGGGTACCCACGAACCCGCGACCAAAAGAAAGTGGGGAGAAGAATAACGAAACCCCCGTCACCCGTAGGGTATCCGCGAACCCGTCACCCGTCGGGTGCCCACGAACCCATGACTAAAAGAAAGAGGGGAGAAGAAGAACTGAAGACCACACGATCCATTAACATTTATTAAAAAAATGATTCTAATAACATTCATTAAAAAAATGATTCTAATTAAAATAAAATAGAATAGAATATAATATAATTATAGAAGTAATAATTTTTATTTCTTGATATCCATTAATATTCTGTAAAAAAATCTACATTTATTCATATAAAAATAATTAAATAATATTGTATATGGGTAATTCGCGGGTAATACCTGCGGGTATTTTTAGCAAGTATATGGGTTTCGCGGATATAGATATTAACTATCCATACCCATACCCACGAACTAAATGGGTAGTAAATCGTACCCATACCCGTACCCGTACCTGTGGGTTTCAAATCGCCTCATACCCTCACCTATTAGGGTCGGGTACCCGCAGGTATCGGGTATCCGCGGGTAAATTGCTATCCCTAGTTAGGTGCAAATACGGGTATGGGTACATCCCGGTAGTTTTGATGGGTTTTATAATTATTTTTATTAATACTAAAAATGCATTTTAACTATGTTTAGTTGTACCTCGAATTATTTGCAATAGAAAAATATTATTTTATTACAAATACTCCAACAACTTAAATATAAACTATAATGCACTGTGTATGATAACATGAGGAATGATATGCTACTCACCTCCCGTGAGCATCATTCGTAGGCAACTATCACCGTTTGTTCACTTTAGCATTATTTTGTTTGATTTTGTTTGATTGTGTTCGATTGTTTTTTATTCTGATAACTTGAAAATTAATATTGAAATCATTAAACCTATAAAATATATAAAAACTGACTCTCAATTTGTCATATTATTCATTTTTTAAAGTTTGATGGAACAAATAACAAATCGAGTGTCGATTTTTGTAAATTTTGTAGTTTTAATGATTTCAATATTAATTTCTAAGGTATCAAAATATGAAACAATCGAAAAAATCAAACAAAATAATACTAAAGTGAATAAACGGCGATAGGTGCACACGAATGGTGCTCATGGGAGGTGAGTAGCATATCATTCCTCATGATAACATGTTGTCAGTTTTATTATAATGCTTCAGTCATCATATTGCATTCTAAGTACAATTATAATGCTCTAGGTAATTTGGATAGTAGATCATACAGTGCGCAACGGTCCGGATTATTTTTTTTTAATATTTTTTTATAGTAAATCTATTTTGGGACACACTTGGGTCAGCCAGAGGCACCGTGCGGCCGACAAAAACACTGACACTTTTATGCGTATAGATTAACACTTTTCTATATAAAGATTGACACTTTTTAAAATTGACATTTTATTCGTAAAATAATTATGTTAAAGATTGACACTTTATTCGTATAAATTAACACTTTTCTGTATAAAGATTGACACTTTGACCCGGCCACACTATGTAGCCGACCTCACCCAAGTTTTTATCATCTATTTTTCATTAGATAGATTTTAGAAAAAAATCTAATCTTTATATTGGGGATTAGTATATTTTTGAAAAATTTGTGAATTCAAACAGAAAACAACCTAAATCGTACTAAAAGAGGGACCAATAATAATAATAATAATAATAAAAAACATAGTATTAGTCTCCGAATTAAAGTTTGTCAAAAGTTAGAACAGAGACGTGCCTTAAACATCCACAATTTACACAAAACAACCTTCAAGTGACGTCATTCCCAGGGAAGAAGTCTCGTTGTTCCTTCTCAGTTCTCATTTCTCTCAATTAATTAATCCCTAAATTCCATCTTCCTACGCTCTTTCGTACAATCAACACTCGCACGAGGTACACCTCTCTCTCTCTCCCACTCTCTCTCTATATATAGACTGAGCTCCATTTCCACACAACACTCTTAACTCATTCAACCACCACCAGCAGCAGCAGCAGAAACTGAAGAAACGAAAAAACAAAAAAAGATAAATTAAAAAAAAAAAAAAACAGGAACAAAAAAAAAAAAGAAAAAAAGATGGTGAGGCCGCCTTCCATCGACAGCAACGGAATGAAGAAGGGTGCTTGGAGTGAAGACGAGGATAACAAATTGAGGGCTTATATTCAAAGATACGGCCACTGGAATTGGAGATTGCTCCCGAAGTTTGCCGGTAAGTAAATCATTAATATAATTAAGACCCAATAAACCCTAAAATTTGCAAATTAAGTTTGGGATTTGTGTTTCAATTAATTACTAAGTACTGTATATTTTATGTAAGTAGCTAACTTAGAAATTTGCTAATTAATCTTTGATTATATAGGTTTGAAGAGATGTGGGAAGAGCTGCAGATTGAGGTGGGTGAATTACTTGAAACCTGGAGTTAAGAGGGGGAATTTCAGCAAGGAAGAACAAGATCTCGTCATCAAGTTGCACCTCCAGCTCGGAAATAAGTAGGGTTCAATTCTCTAATATTCTTATTAATCAATTAATTATCTCATAGTAATTAACAATATTAATTAATAAAAACTAATTCTTGATTTGATGAAATAATTCAGGTGGTCCGCCATTGCAGAAAAGCTCCCGGGAAGAACCGACAACGAGATCAAGAACTTCTGGCACACGCGCGTCGAGAGACGACGACGCAAACAACCACCACTTCATCATCATAATCAAATCAAGAATCCTATAATATTACCTAAAGCTGATGATAATCTCTTCGAAATGACCGCGGATTCTTCCTCATCAGAAGCTTCTTCTTCTTCTTCTTCTCTCTCACTACCATTCCATTTTAACAACCTTCCTTCTTCTCCCTCTACAAATCCTCAAGACCAGCTGGAGGTGATGCTGTCCCAAATACCGGAGGCTGATGATGCCAACCACCATAACCACACTACTTTCGCGCCCTTGCTTACTGAGGTTGAGGGAGAGTTCGACTATCCTGAGCTCCGCTACACTGGATTATCGTGCTCCGGATCTTCTTACGTGGACAGTAGTTGGCCGGCGGCGGATGATGATGTGTGTGGAAGCTTCTGGAACGAATCTTCTTCTTCTTCGGAGAGTGATAGTAGTAACTATACCTATACCTATTCCTATACAAATACTACTCCGGTGCAGGAAGAGGGTTTGCTGTACAATTACGATCCTCTCCTTGTTGACTATTTTGACTACGAAGCCGATCTCTTTTGCTGAGGAATTGAAGAAGAAGGGTCGCACTTTGAGCAAATTCCCACAAATAGTGACTAGGATTTCTCCGACTCATGAGAATAATGTTGTTACTGTCTATAATATTTTGCACCATTATTATTTGTATGTGTGGAGTTTTTGTAAGTCCTTCCTTATAAATAAATAAATGGTGATCATGCTTTGATCTTTTAATTTTACCAAATTCTTCATTTACTTTTTCAGATTTTGTTCGGATCGAGTATGATAAATGATGAATCGTAGAAGAAAAAAACAAAAAAAAAACAAGAGTGAACAATACTCAAAACCCCAGAAAAGGTATAACTTGCAGAAAATTTATTACTACCAATGTTGATAAGTGTTTCATCAAATTTCTTAATGAAAAATAAAATAAACTGATCATGTTAATTAGAATTTCATGTGTAAGGGATGATATGTGTAAATATTTCATAATTTGCTTAGGAGAAAATAATTTTTTGAAACATTTAATTTTATTCTAGCTAACTGTGTGTAGGTATCATATTGAGGTGTGGTTTGTATATTAACTCAATAAATATTGAAATTTCATGATTAATATCAAGCCTAATTCAGAATATACCATCAATAAACACTTTCTTCTCAACAACCCTATTAATATTCTACTGAATCATATCGTTCATGAAATGTTGTGCAACAAAATATATATATATATATCCGATTTTAAATGAAACATTCAATTGCATAGTGCCGCGTATAGATGAAGACCAGTTCCACATCGATCGTAAAGTTGGAACAGTTAATTAGTTATGTATGAAACCATAGGATAAATCATATTAAAACATATTCCCTCTAGAACTAATTTAGTTCTAGAGAGATTGAGTTTATAATAATACCTCTAACTTTACGTGTTTAGTTCATTGAAACTAACCATTTACCAAGATACTGCAACTTGACCTTGAAATGCCAATATCAAATAAATAAATATATATCCATATATTCTATGAATTATATAAGGAATTAAAATTTTGATGTTATAAGTTTATAACCATGGACTAATTCAAAAAATTACAAGTACTATCTAATATAGGGCCCTAGTTTGTAACATAAATTTTAAATTTTATACGTAACATGTTTTCTGCTTGATAATGGGCTAATCAATTTTCAATTTAACGGCCCAAATACATAGTTTCTCAACTCGCAACTCAGTCCACTAGTTCATTATTCAATCCAATATATATACTCTCTCCGTCTCAATTTAATCGTATCATATTTTGAATATATATGAGGTATAAAATAATAAAGTTAGACAATTGAACTAAGACAGAGGGAATATAATTTAAGTGAGAATAAACAAATTGAGTTTTGATTTTTATATAATTTGTGAATGTAATAATGTTATTAATAGTTTTTAAGGTGGAATATATATCAATAAAAAAAAAATACCCTCTGTTATTTTTGACTTGTCTTATTTCATTATTTTATAACACTCATATATTCAACAAACGAGATAAGCCAAAAATAACGGAGGAAGTAATAAAATAGCCAAAATATAAGTGGTGCCCACGGGAAAGCGACTAGTATATCATTTTCTATGTCTCACTATTAACTAAAGATTTATTAAAATTTATGATCAAAATAAAATTTTATTATAATATAACGAATGTGACAATACATATATATTCTATATATTTCCATTTTTTTCATTCCTCCGAACAGACTTGACAAACATGGTTTCCATGCTCCATTTTCAGTGAATTTTTTATTAAATGTGTGTGAATTTGATGCTTGTTTGAAGTTCGTTTAGTGTGTTTGATTAACACGTATTTTATGTGCATGTTGAACTTAATTAGAGTGAAATTCATGTTTAAATATGTGGAGTTTCAAGTGATATGACTAGGTTTTACTAGTTTACTCGCATTCACGTTTTTCTCATTTTCTCGAGTCTTGTTATGCTTTTTGCAGAAAAAAATGAAGAACTTATTTGGCCAATTAAATTATTCCATGTCGAAGAGGAGTTCGTTAGGAAGCCATAGCAAAAAGCGGATCAAGAATTAGAGTTCGGACGAGGGAGAACGAGCGAAAACCGTGGAACTGCGCAACAGATAAGATGCTGACGCGGATTGAGCCGGCCATTGGCCGCGCTGTAGCCCACGCCCGAAGACTGAAAACTCTGTCCCCTCGGTCTGGGCCGCGGCCCAATGGGTCGGGCCGTGGCCCGCGTGGATCCATTCTCTACACCTATTTTGGGCTTTGACCGTTTGACTTTGGGATTATTATTATTTAATGTATAAAACATAGAATTAACCCCTTTTTTGGGTATCTTTAACTTGAATACACTCTCTAGAACCCTAATTACATTTCCCTCTTTCTACTTTTGTATTTTTGAAGATTTGTGGAGCAACACTTGGTGGATTTGAAATTCAAGACCATATTGTTCTTCCTAATTGAATTCTCTATCTATTGGTTATGGTTTTATGCATTTCTTATGGTTTATTTTTCCTTGATCATGTCTAGCTAGATTTTCTTGTGATTCCAATTATATGTAAATTAGGGATAAGTGATGGGATTAGGCTACTAATCTATGAATTTACCTTCTAATTTCATATTCATTTATCTTGGTACCATATTTTATTATGTAATTATGCTTGATCACGATAGTTGCATATCAAGTGTTTGATCTAATGCTTAGGAGGCTTGGATTAGATGCTAGGAGCTGATAGATGCTAGAAAGAGATTTGCATGCTAGAGAATAGTAGGGCTAAAGAACTCAATAAGCTTTTGGGAGTTAATGAATTGCTTGATATCTTAGTAGGAGTTAAGTCTTTCATGAATCTACTTGACTTTATTGCAATGAGAGTTGAGTAAATCATACTTAGGAGGTTTCCCATATGAAATTGGATTAAAATGGCTAATTATAGTTAAAGTCCTATATCCCTATCACATAGACCTAGTTGAAGTACAATTGGAGTCACTTTCATTTCTCTTTGAATTTTCGTTATTTGAATACTTGTTGATTGTTTAGTTGAACTTTAAGCTTGTTACTTACTTCATTGTCCTTAGTTAAGCAAAAACACAAAAACATGTTAGTTGGTAGCTTGGATATCGATTAGATAGCTAGCTAGATTACTAGTTGAAATTCTCACGCCATATCATTCCTTTTGGATTCGACTCGAATATACTATTCGATTATCATTGCATCCTCTCACCCTCAAAAGTGAGGACGATCAATTTTTGGTGCGGTTGCCGGGGAATGTTTAGTTTGAATTTCAATAGTTGATTTGGTTAAGTTGCTAATTCAAGCATTTATTTCTTTTGATTTTTATCTTGTAGGTTTATGCACACAAGATCCAAGGGAAGACTTGTTCAACCTTTGATCTTTAACTTTGAAAGAAGACATAGGAGAATGAATTCTATTGAAGAACAAGACATGGCGGCTAACAATCAAGAGCTTGAGGTTCTTAGGAAGGAATTGGAAAATATGCGAGCTTGGAGAGACGAACAAGAAATGAGGGCTCAAGAAGCTCAACAACCTTCTATTAATCAAATGTTTGAATCTCCAACGGACCAATTTCAAGGAGGAGCATGGGGACCTCATGTCAATGCAAATAACTTTGAGATAAGGACCGACCTTATCCAAATGGTCCAGTCGGAGCAATTTGGTGGAAAGCCAAATGAGGACCCTATTATTGAACACTTTCTTGGAGATTTGTGATACGGTGAAGCACAATGGAGTGCCGGAAGATGCTATAAGGATAAAGCTATTCAATTTTTCTTGAGGGATCGAGCCAAAGAGTGGTTCAAAAATCTTGATAAGAGCGAGATCACCACATGGGAGAAGTTGTGCAAAGCCTTCCTTGCCAAGTACTTTCCACCTTCAAAGGCACAAAAGCTCATCTCGGAAATTTCTCATTTCTCCCAATTTGGTAATGAGACACTATTTGAGGCATGAGAAAGGTATAGGGACTTGCTATGCAAGTGCCCTCAACATGGCTTTAGCGATGTGCAACAAATAGTGAATTTCTATAGTGGTCTCTCTCCACACACAAGGAGCATAGTAGATGCAACTTCCGGTGGTTGCCTTGTGAATCGAAATGCCAAGGAAGCATTAAGGATTATAGAAGAGATAGCAGCCAATAGTTATCAATGGCCAATGGACAGAGGTCATACTAAGAAGGTGAATTTGATTCTTGAAGATGCAAGATATGATGAGTTGGTTTCACAATATACTATTCTAAAAAGGGAGTTCGAAGAAGAGAGGAGATCAAAGAAAGAAGTTCAAGTGGTTCAAGCTCGAGAGAGTGAAGAATACAATGGGAATGAAGATGTGAGCTATGTGAACCAAAGGTCCTATGTCAATTACAACAACCAAGGTTCTCAAGGACCTCAATGAGGATTCCAAGAAAATTATCAAGGAGGGTTTCAAGGGAAGCCACAAGGAGGCAACTCCTATGGTCAACAAGGAGGTTATCAAGCCTACAATCCCAACAATCGAACTCATCCCAACCTCTCCTATGAAAATCCTAACAACGCCCAATTTCCACCTCCCGAATTCTCCGTTTCTCAAAGGGCGATTGAAGAGCCGAAGAAAAATCTCTCTTCAACGGATCGATTGCTTCAATAATTGTTGGCTAATCAAAGTCAAATGGCGAATCAACAAAACCAAATGGCAAGTCAACAAAACTCATTCATCACTCAAACCGGGCAAAAGGTAATTGCCTTGGAGAACACAGTGTCTTCCTTATCCAAGCAAGGAAGATGATGGAAGGGCAAATTAGCTAAATAGCTAACCAAATAGCATCTCAACACAAAGCCGGAGAATTTCCTAGCAATACTCAAGTCAATTTGAAGCAACAATGCAACGCAATCCATGTGGTGAGTGAGGTACTTTCCAAACCCTCACAAGCGATCCAAGAGGAGAAAAAGCCATATGTGCCATATTATATGTGGAAAAAGTGGGATGGTCAAAGCGTCTCTCCTTGAGATCCTTCTCACTATCATAGCCTTTATGAGAAGGAATTAACACTAAAGGATTTCGCTAATGATATACTTCTTGACGGTCCTGAATTATTGGCCTCCTTTGAAGACATTAAAAGCAAGTAGAAGGAAGAGATTCATGAATATCATAAAAGAATGAAGCTCAACAATGGAATTCCGTGGTCGGAGGATGAGAATTTGATGCGTAGAAGAACAGGTTCTTATTATGCTTCCGAGCTAAAGAAGTTGATTGGAGAAGATGAGTTTAATGAGAAGACAAAGTTCTATAAGAAACCACAAGGTACTACTCCTACTCCAACTCCTAAAGTTTCTCATGAGCATGTGGAACCGAATTGCTTGGATAGATTAGCATTGCCCCTTAAGTCGAATGATGAGAATTTGCATGAGAGGAAGGAGAGTAATGCCATTACATTGAGGAGTGGGAGAGCTTATGAGAATCAAGCTACATTCGGAAGTAAAGAGAAAGAAGTACTTGTTGAAGACATTCCATATGAAGAGCCCTCAACTCATGAGGAGGAACCAAGGAATGAAGTCCGTCAAAAGAAATTGCTAGTAGAGGCCCATATTCCCACAAAGGATGTGATTACAAAGGCTCCATTTCCTCATCGTCTAGCAAAGCCGAAGGTGGATGAAAAGATGAAGAGATTTTCTTGGATATTTTCAAAAATGTACAAATCAATCTACCCTTGCTTGATGCACTAAGTGATATGCCGGGTTATATGAGATTTCTTAGGGATGTCGTAGCTAATAAGAGGAAATTTGGTTCTTTTGAGACCATAAGTCTTACGGAGGAGGTTAGTACGGTTATCCAAAGGAAATTACCTTTGAAGCAAAGGATCTGGGAAGTTTTACAATTACATGTGAAGTAGGGGGCAAACATTTAGTAGATCGTTATATGATCTTGGTGCTAGCATTAACTTGATGCCTTTGTCTATTTTTTGGAGGTTAAATATCGGTGAAATTAAGCCTACTACTATTTGTCTTCAAATGACTGATCGTTCAATTTCTTATGCTAGAGGAATAGTGGAAGATGTCTTGGTAAAAGTTGATAAGTTTATCTTCCCGGTTGACTTTGTGATCTTGGATATGCCGGAGGACAATGATATGCCACTCATCCTTAGACATCATTTTCTTGCAACCGGCCGAACCCTCATCGATGTGCAAGAAGAAAATCTCACTTTTAGAGTGAATGGCAAGAGTATCACCATCTCAATCTTTAATGCAATGGAAGGAATGAATAAACCAGAGTTTGAAGAGCTTGGTGATGAGTCGGTGCTTGATCGAGGAAGGACGTCGTTCCAAGTCCCTTAAAAAGGGCAAAGAGGTATCGTCGAGCTAACGACGTTAAACTAAGCGCTAGTTGGAAGGTACCCCAAAAACTATCCTTTTCTTTTTCATTTTAGTTAATTTCTTTAGTTTGAATGTGGTTTTTGTTTCTTATTTTTGATTTAGTTGTTTTTCCTAATTTTTCTCTATTTCTATGCCGATACTTCCTATTTGTAAGTTCATTTCTACTTCATAAGTTACATGTGTTTCATTGTCATTGCACGGGATCTAATCATGATTGGAACGAATGAAGGAAGAGAATCAAACCGATCAAGCAAGCAAAGGAGTGAATGGCTTTCAAAACCACCTTCAACATAGCTATGGACCTTTGTAAGTGTAATTTAAATTCTTATTATTCTTCCCTCCAAACTCATTTTAGAATTTATTTTCTAAAATAAGTTTGGGGGAGGGGGTAGGATACAAAATTTAAATTACTTTACTTTTGGTTTTTCAAGTTTCTATGTGATGTGGTATCATTATGATTTCATTGATTATATACTTACGCTTGCTTGATGATTGTGGTTGATTGGGGTTAAATGGATGATTCTTGCTTGTTTAAGTTAGTTTGGTGATGAGTTTCGGTCGATGAGCTTAATTGATGAAAATTCCTTCTTTGGTGGTTTATTGATGTGAGCTTACATGGAGAATTTTTGGAAAAGTTTTAAAAAATTGAATGTTTGAATTGGATGCTTGCATGCTTGAGTGCGAAATCACGTGTTTATTTACTCAAGTGCTTTTGAGTGAGGTGCCGATGATTGATGCAAAAAGTGAATATTTTTGAAATTTTCAAGTTAAAGTCGAGCATGATTAGGCCACTTTACTTGAATGGCTTGAATGATTGATCTTAGGCACTTAAACTCTAGGTAAAAAGCTTAGGGGGATTTTGAGTCTAAAAACTATGCATCTTACATAGTTAATGTCATTTCATGTGAGCTTGGTCATGCATTACATTCTTAGCTAGAACTTGCCTTGATACTCATGTTGGAAGTACTACTTGTGTGTAAGGAATTAGGAAATGATTTTAGGCCATCATTTCGTAGTCCATATTCCCTAAACACTAACCTATTTATCATAACCCTTGTTCCATTTTGAGCCTTAATAAGCTTTTCATTCTAAAACCGAATGATAGGGGGTGGAGGATGGTTAAGGGAACCTTGGTGAAAGTTGAAAATTCATTGGAAATGGTGGGTGAAAATGAAGGGCCTTGAGATTTGTGTTGCTTTGAAAGAACACTCCTATAAGCTCAATGTTAAAAAAGAAAATGATAAGAACGAAGTTCTTAGAAAAAAAAGGAGAAAAGAAGAAAAAAAATGAGTAAACAAAGTTCTTACAAGAAAAAAAAAGAGGGAAAGAAAAAAGAAAGAAAAAGAGCACAAAGGAGTGTGTCTTTTGATTTGATAAAGGATTAGTATAGGCTTAGGTTTTCATTTGATAAAAAGGGGTTGAATAAGGTGGAAGATGAAGCAATTCATACTTAGAAAAGTGAAGAAAGGTCGTGAAGGAACTTAGATGAAAATTTAAGTCACTTAGCCTAAAATTTTCTACCTTAACCAATGTCCCTACATTACAAGCTAAAGAAAGACCTATTTAATCCTAATTTGTGCACACACGGTAGTATTAGAAACTTGAGTTGATAGGCAAGCTTATGGTAAAAGTTGTGTATTGTATGATTTCGATGAGTAATTACTCTTTTCCTTATATTGAGTGATTGAGTGATACACACACTTCTTGTGAGGTATATGGTTGAATGTGCTTAAGTGATTGAGTTCTAAGCTAGGATAGTGAGTGATTTTATGAATGCTTGGCTTGACTTGATAATTTCCTTGAACTAAAATGGTTTTTGAAGTGATATGAGGCATCAATGAACTCAAAATGCACTCCTCACAAGTGTTAAGTGAATTGATTGTTAATTCCATTGTTCGGGACGAACAATGGCTTAAGTTTGGGAGAGTGATTAGCACGTACTTTATGTGCATGTTGAGCTTAATTAGAGTGAGATTCATGTTTAAATATGTGGAGTTTCAAGTGATATGACTAGGGTTTTACTAGTTTGCTCGCATTCACATTTTTCTCATTTTCTCGAGTCTTGTTATGCTTTTTTTAGGAAGATTGGAGAACTTATTTGGCTAATTAAATTATACCATGTCGAAGAAGAGTTCGTTAGGAAGCCATAGCAAAATTCAGATCGAGAATCGGAGTTCGGACGAGGGAGAACGAGTGAAAACTATGGAACTGCGCAACGGAGAAGATGCTGACGCGGACTAGGCTGCGGCCCATTGGGCCACGCCGTAGCCCGCGCCCGAAGACTAAAAACTCTGTCCCCTCAAGCGGTTTGGGCCGCGCCCTGGCCCACGTGGATCCCTTCTCTATACCTTTTTTGGGTATCTTTAGCTTGAATACACTCTCTAGAACCCTAATTACATTTCTCTCTTTCTACTTTTGTATTTTTGAAGATTTGTGGAGCTACACTTGGTGGATTTGAAATTCAAGACATTATTCTCCTTATTGAATTCTCTATCTATTGGTTATGGTTTTATGCATTTCTTATGGTTTATTTTCCTTGATCATGTCTAGCTAGATTTCCTTGTGATTCCAATTATATGTAGATTAGGGATAAGTGATGGGATTAGGCTCTAATCTATGAATTTACCTTCTAATTTCATGTTTATTTCAATTGGTGCCATGTGTTATTATGTAATTATGCTTGATCACCATAGTTGCCTATCAAGTGTTTGATCTAATGCTTAGGAGGCTTGGATTAGATGCTAGGAAACAAGAGATTTGCATGCTCGAGAATAGTAAGGCTAAAGAACTCCATAAGCTTTTGGGAGTTAATGAATTGCTTGATATCTTATATTCACCCTTCATCCACCTAGGCCAAGAGGAGAAAGCTTATTTTGGAGAGTTGGAGAAGAAGATATCAAGGATTTCAAGATTGGAGCTCAAGATCAAGGATTTGTCTATGAATTCTTGTTATCTTGTGCCTTTAATCATGTTTACCTTTAATGTTGGGATTTTTGCTTCCATAGGCATGAGTAGCTAAAATCTCATATTCTAGGGATTTGACAATATGAATTTGTAATGGATTAGCTTTACTTATTTCAATTCTATGGTTTGATTGCTTTATCTCCTTATGTTCATGATTTGTATGTATGTTTAAATGCTTGATCACCATTTATACATGTCTATTGTGTTGATTCAAGATTCGGGAGATGAGAATTGACGCTTGAATAGGAACATAAGGCATAATGACTCAATAAACTGGGAGGTTGATAGTTTTTGTGAGGGCTATTGATCCTAGGGACTTTTAGGAGTTATAGGCTAGACTTTAGTTGGGGACAACAAAGTTAGCTTGTAATCAACGGTTTTAGTCATCCAGGAGGGGGCTAAAGCGAACAAGAGATCATCCTAGATAGTTGAATTCAAACCATATGTTGATTCAGTAGAGTGAGTTCCAATTGCAAGCCCGTTGAGTCTACCCTAAAATATCTTCCCATACATTCTCTCCATTGTTTGTCCATTTATTTTATTTTGTTTAATTGAAGTATTTTAGTATTAGTTAATCAATCTCTTGATAATTCGAAGTTTATATAGATTAAAGCAACATAGTAATAGAACTCATAGGTATTTCGAACTAGTCTCGTAGAAATGACCTTGGTCGCTACTATGCTACGATAGCGCCATACACTTTTGGGTTGCTTAAATAGTTAGACGATCAAGACACATTCAGTTTCAAAGATCGTGTTCCTCATTATGAAAAAGAAAATGACAAGCAAAAAAGAATTGCAATAATCTTTTCTAATTCGAAATTCTCAAAGCTATCAGCATTGGCAAATTTTAGGACAAATACAGACACAAAATTTCAAATTTTCATAATTGATGAAATTAAATGGAGAAAAGGACTGATAAATTTGCACAATCAATTAAAAAACACACACACACACACATTCATTCATTCAAAAAAAGAAAAAAAAAAAGATGTGGTATTATTAACTAGAACTTGCATTTACAACAGACGTCAGTGAAATATTTGTATAATATACCATGTCAATTATATTATGGTGGTCCAAATTAATATTTGTGATTGTAAGGTTACTTTCAACTACTGCCTTTAGAGATATCAAATGTCGGTACATAATTCATGTGACAATGAAATTTCCATTCTTATTATTGGGACCATTCTCATAATTGTTACGATTACTTACCAAGAAACTAAATAATGAGATCATAATATAAAATCACTTGAACCAAAATTGCATGATTATTACCTGCTCATTATTATTTTGACTTGAATTTTATTTCGGATAAAGAATGTACTACAATTATATTTCTAATTTCAATATTACCAACAATCTTAGATGGAAATTATAATAGTATAATAATAGCGATTCAGATTGCATTTTCATGTTGCATCTCTTAATGCATCGATTATAGTAGTATAATAATAGCGATTCAGATTGCATTTTCATGTTGCATCTCTTAATGCATCGTTGGAAGATTGTCATGTGTTAAAAAATATTTTGAAAATCAAACAAGCATCCAACGGTGAAATAGAAAATGTAATACTCCAACGGAGTATGTTACTAATATATATGTTTTCATTTCATAAATGTTTTCATACCCACCGTGGGCACACTTATGTGTCCACGGCTGACGTGTCACTGTCACGTCAATAATTTTTCCCTTTAGGGTTTAGTTATTTTGGTTAGGTTTTATTTTTATAAGATATACTAATTAATTTCTTACTTAAATATAATGATGTTAACTCAGTTGTGAACATATTAAGTATGTCCATAGTGGGTAGGAGAGCATTACTCTTATTCATGTATAGTTTATTTCCATTCCCAATGACGACAACCTAAATCTGGGGTTGTTTTTCTTATATATGGAAAGTATGTATCTAAAGTTTTCATTTTCGTTTTCTTTTTTTTTTTCCAACGTGAAAATGTTGAATCGTATAAACTAGATTTGAACTTGTAAATTATTACAATGCCATGGTTTATACATTTTCTGATGTAATTTCAGTTACAGATTTTTTTATTTTTTTATTTTTTTACTTAAATTGTTATTGGGGTTTATTGCAGCCACAGCCAAAAAAGAAAAGGGGGAACAGTATCGGAAAAGCATGATTTCAGGGGAATCAAGGCTTGCAGTTAAAGTAACGTTTTGTCTTTTTTCTCCTACAAAGAGACCAATATATAATCTTTTATATTTTCACCCTTTTCTTTCTCTTTAATATCTTAATTACTCTCTACCTTAATATATACTCCTGATTTATTATGCTGGAATTATTATTAGAAAGAAAGTGTGCATATACATAGTTATAGTTTAAAAGGGTAACCATGCATACCATAATAAATTTGATTAATTTCATAATATACCACACATATAAAAGTTATAGTATAAAAGGGTAACCATGCGTACCATAACAAATTTGATTAATTTCATAATATACACACATATAAAAGTTAACCACACGTACCATGCACGCTACGTAAAATTCTAAACACGCAGAAAGTACTTTCGAAACATAAAGAACATGCACAATTTGGTAACCTGATTCACGGGAAAAAACATAGTTGTTCCAATGATTATATCAACGTTCAAAATCGAAAGCAGCTAAGACAAAACATCGAGGCCGTTGCGCCCGATGGACAAGTAAAAAGACTAAAATACCCTCACTCTCTGATCTCTCTCTCTCATTAATAGTACTTCGTATTATTTTATTTTATATCTTTTCCAATATTTGGTGGCCAATTAAGCTGATGTCCCTCTCAATCCGGCCAAGCATATGTACACTAGTCACTGATCCCTCTGAGAAAGCTGATAAGAGTTATTAATGCCGAAATTCTCAAAATTTTGACGCCTTTTGCCTCTGTTTTCAACACTACCACTCTTTCCTGCCTCGCTCATTTGATTGCTCTGTGCTTCTGAAATCCAATCCAGCACATTGGCCGGAGTTAATGACCTCGCCGCCGCCGCCTCCTGCATCACATCATAACACCTCTGCAAATCCTCCTGCAAAAAAACAAAAAAACAAAATCAAAAAAATAAAAATAAATAAGCAACAAATTTAGGAGATAATCAAAATTGAGATTTGTTTTAATTTACCTTAATCACATAAATGCAAGCGTTGATGGAATCTCTGAAAGTTTGAAATTGCATTGGGAAAAACTGGTGAGATGCGGCGAGTAGGGCCGATGCTGAGATAATCGACGGTTTGAAATCCAGGAGTTTGATATCTTACATTAAAATTTAAAAGAAACAGTATATATATTAGATAAATGTGAAAATTATTTAATTTAATGAAAAATGAAATCTTTGATATAATAAGCAACCAACCATTCTGAGATTTGAGGATAATGTGGGTAGCCCTGTTTTTCAAGGCATGAATATCAAGCTGTTGGTTGGAGTTGGAGTTGGAGTTGAAAAATGGGATGAAATAATTGAGAAAAGAGAAAGGATTAATGGAACGCATCCGCCATTTCAGAGCTCCAAGAATCAGCATTTCCATTCTCTCGATCCACACAGAATCAAACATCACACCTCCATCATCCTACAGCAAGCACACCGAGTAAAGTAATTAAAAAACAAAAATTAATGCTATCTATATATGTATGAATTCACACACACACACACACACAAGAGATAGAGAGAGAGAGAATTAAATACCATAAGATGGGAAACAGAGAAGTCTGTTTTCCTCATTTTCAGTGCTAAAGAAACACAAGAAACCGCTACCAATCTAAAGATCCATGCCTTCCCCTCCTGCGATGCACACACTTCGATTTGTACTTTTAAAAATTTAAAAAAAAAAAAAAACACCCTTGTTTGCATCAAAGCTCAGCTCAAATTCCCCAAAAGAGTCATGTTCTATTCTATAAACACACACACACACACACAAAAAGAAAAAAAAAGAAAAAAAAGATGTAATCGGTTACCGGTATGGAATGAGCAGAGAGGAAGCGATCCATGTAATTAATGGCGAGATATGGCAAGAAAGGATCGAAGTGGCGCGAGATGTGGAAGATGGAAGACGAGATTTCGGCACGTATGAAGAAGAGATTGGAGGTGGAGGAAATGAGGGTGCGGATGTAGTTCTTGGAAGGCATGTGATCTTTCTCTATTTCGAAAAATGAAGGGAAAATTTCATCCCAAGGTGACAATGGATTTTCAAGATCAAACTCCATTCTCTCTCTCTCTCTCTCTCTCTCTAGTGATACTTCTCGCTCTTATATAGGCTACGGGGTTTGTTAAGAGGGAGCATTTGATTTATTTATTTTGGGGAGGGGTTGGGTTGAGGTTAGTAAATAGCAAGAGAAAAAGGGTGAGAGTTTGGTGTCTTTGTTTTGCAAATAAATTGTGGTGAGACTTCAACTTCACTCTTCACTCCACACTACTCTTTCTATCTAACTCATTGGGAATCGTACTTTTTCCTTTTCTTTAATTTTTATTGTTCTCTTGTGTGTGTGTGTGTAGGTGGGGCTCATCTAATTGTTTTTCTAAATTTTATGAAGATTTGTATTCATAATATGTGGTGAAATACATTGGTTGTATGAAAAATTCAATTTTAAATTATAAAGGGAATCACTCTATACTTTCTTTTGACAAAGAACAAAAGGATTTAAACCATGCTATTTTGTTAAGTCTGTAGATAAGAAATCAGAATGACAACGGAGTTTGTTACTAAAAATTAATTGTGTGAAGAGTAGTTAGATTCCGTGTTTTGAGCGAATGGGTCGTTCTTTCTACTTCTGTTGCCTTATTCGTTCTCGTTCGTATTCCCTTACCTCGATCGAGCAACTCTCTCAACACGTGAATTTTCTTCATTTTCTATTTATACGATAAGATTAATAATAATCCGTAGTTCTTCATTGAGAAAATATTTATGAAATTATGGACAGATTGTTCTTTAATTTGCTTGTTTTGTAAAATTTGTGGTTGAAGATGTTCAAATGAGTATTAGTACAATAACAATTATGTTCATAATGTAAGCCTTATATGAATCAAATCACATGTAGAAATTTCATATTGATGATGGTGAGTATGTAGGTATTTTTTGACACCATAATATATATATTTTTAAAATCTCTCATTCATTGCGTGACATATTGTTTGATTAGATTTCTATGTAGGACACCCGCATCAAATCTCATAAAGTTCTTCATCGATTCATCATTTATTGCGAAAAAATGATTGTCAACATAATACCGTAAGTGAAAATGCTGAAAATCGTTTCATAATCGTCAAGAAGAAAATAGAAATACTATATCAAATAATGCATTTTCATGATCTTGGATCAAATATAAACAAGCAGTCATTTCGCTTTTCTTTTTCATAATTTATTTTATTTTTCGTATTAATCATGCAATCAAATTAATATTATAATGTGATGTGATACACATGACAAGAATATTTATTTTAGTGCATTAAGAAGTAGTATTATGATTAGTTGAATCTCCGATTTTTTTAATGATTAATTAAATGCTGTATTAGTGGATTCAGTATATAGATAGTATACATTAATTACTACTATAAAATGCTCTATCAATATATAGATATTATATTAATTAGTGGATTCGGGATTTTGTAGAGATAATCAATTAACTTTGAATATAATTGATTATTAGAATATATAGGAAAAAATGCAAATAAATACACCAACTTTGTCTGACATCCCGTTTTGGTATTGAATATATTTTTTTCTTGTAAATACACCAACTTTGTTTGACATTCCGTTTTGGTATCGAACTTATTTTTTTTCCTGTAAATACACCAACTTTGCCCCGATGTTCAATTTTTCCACAGATTCAATTTCCGGCAAAATCAAAACTGACGTGGCATCTACGTGGCTGCCGGACACATGCCCTTAATTATTCCGGCCGGCTGAGTAAATGACGTCGTCTCTTTAGCATTAAACGACGTCGTTTGATACAAATCGAGCTTCTTCTTTGAATTATATACACTTTGGTTTGTTTGAATCCTAAATCGACAAGAGAGAACGAGGGTGGAGAAGAGAAATTTGAAATCGATTTGCAGCCATGGCTTCCCCTTTTGAGACTAGCAATGCTTCGAGCCAACCCTACAAATGCTTTGTTCTCTCTTGTCGATTTAGGGTTCGAACAAACCAAAGTGTATATAATTCAAAGAAAAAGCTCGATTTGTATCAAACGACGTCGTTTAATACTAAAGAGATGACGTCGTTTACTTAGCCGGCCGGAAAATTTAAGGGCGTATATCCGGCAGCCACGTCAGTTTTGATTTCGCCGGAAATTGAATCTGTGGAAAAATTGAACATCGGGGCAAAGTTGGTGTATTTACAGAAAAAAAAAATAAGTTCGATACCAAAATGGGATGTCAGACAAAGTTGGTGTATTTACAGGAAAAAAAATAAGTTCAATACCAAAACGGGATGTCAGACAAAGTTTGTGTATTTATTTGCATTTTTTCCGAATATATAATCCTCGGAATTATTCTTGTCCTACAATAAACTAATTATGTTGAAATGAATCATTCACATTCACCTCATCGATACAAAAGGGTGCACAATAATTTATTTTTATCGGAGAAAATATATGCAAGAATTTCATGTTTCTATTTATTCATTTTTTCCTGTAAATTGAGAATAAGATTCCGTGACTATCTGCAAAAAGATTATGAAAGAATGTTGTGCATCTGAAAAATTACAAAATATACATTTGGACTTTCTTCTTTTTAGTGCGAAAAGTTAAAGTCTATTCTGAAAAATATAACATTGCCGACCGATTCTAGCTAGTTTTTACTTCGATAAATTTTTTTTTATTTTTATTTTACCTTAATTATGTTTTCACGTAAACAAAAGGTGTTGTAATTACATGATTATATTCATAAATATGGCGTCGTGAACTATATTGACGTAATCAAGTAATTAATTTTAAGATAACCAAGTTCTGCTTATGAAAATTCACAAAAAATGTTAAGCTTTTGCAAGCAACAAGAGACAATATTCTCTGTCCCGATTTAAACGGCTCTTTCGTTATTTTATACTTCACATATATTAAATAAATAGGGACACATTTGGGTCAGCTGGAGGCACCGTGCTGCCGGGCTAAAATAATGCCACTTTTATTCATATAGATTGACATTTTTCTATATAAAGATTGACACTTTTAAAAATTATCATTTTATTCGTAAAATAATTATGTTAAAAATTGACACTTTTATTCATATAGATTGACATTTTTCTGTATAAAGATTGACACTTTGGGCCCGACCGCACGGTGCCTCCGGCTGACACAAGTTTTTGTCAAATTTTAAATTTGGAACGGAGGTTTCGTCTAAAGTGTGACAAATCACGTGCGGTTTCACTTGAAGATCAAATTAGGACTTAAGTTAAACCCTAATTAAATACCTTCAATATAGACAAGAGATAGTGCATATATAGACAAAAAAAGACTGGACCTAAAATTGTTCCTACATTTGTATTTGGACTAAACATCCAAAGTTTCACATAAAAATCAACAGAATTGAGTGCCCAATTCTTACAAATGAGAGACCACAAGAAATTAATTTGTACTAAAAAGGAAAATTAATTTCTCGTGCGTGTGACAGAATTTATGTCCTCAAATGTATGGCCACTTTCCCATAGCCAAATATATATCTTAAGTAGGACAAGAATTTTAGGAACTCTGTAGAAATTCTTTTACTCCCTCCGTCCTATTAGAATAGGCCAGTTTTCCTATTTGAGACGTCCCATTAGAATATGTCAGTTTCCTAATAGGGAAAGAATTACCCACTATTAATCATCCCCATCATCCACTCACTTCTCAGCACGTATCCCAATATAATTTAAATTCTAAAAGTTTAAACTATCATAATTTGCTCGTTTGTTCTCCGATTTTTATGATTTTTATATCAAATTAAAGGTCTTGATACGATCTTTCATTTAAGATCAGACATCAATATATTTTGATACATTTATGATGATTTAATTTCAAAACAATGAAATTGACATTAAAATATTAAACACTATACTTTATCTTTACACACACTCTTCTAAAATCTCGTGCCAAAAAAAAATAGGTCTGTTTAAATGGGAGGAGGGAGTACATGATTAAGATTTAAGAAGAATGAACTTGATAATAGTTAGTTATACTTATATAAAAGTAAAAATGAATTCGATTATTGACCACATAAAATTTAATTTCATTTTCCGGAATTGGTTACTAATTGGAAGAAGACACGTTCAATATATATATTAATATTGTACACGCATCTCATGGTACAATCATTAATAGTTGATTTTTATCGCGTTTTAATTTGTGTAGAAACTTTCATTTATAAAGTTATGAAATACCGTTGGGCAAAAAAAAAAATAAAATTGAAATGCAATTCGGAAATTACATACTCCCTCCGTCCCGGATTTACTGGCCTTTTTTTCAGCATGCATCTCCACGCTTTTTGATAATGAGTTTTAAAATGAATTTTTAAAATATTTTTTCTTTTACAAAATAATACGGAGGAAGGGAGTATATTTAGATCATATGTCACCACAACTTTTTTTATTTTGGGGGGGGGGGGGGGTTAAATTAGGCCAGGACAGAGACAATTGATTCCCCTAAAGCCTGTATTGCTCCGTGCAGTCTTGTATTATCAATTATGCCATATTTTTATTATTGTATTGTTACACATACTACAAAATATTGAATATCATGCTATATATTTAAATCTTTAGCACGAATGTAATGTAATAGAAGATGTAGCATAATTAAAATAATAAAATAGCTCTATATAAATAAGACGAAAGGAATAATAAAAGAAATTTTCCAACTAAAGCCCAATAGGCAAATTGAAATTAATTCCTCTAAGTAATATTTTTTAATTTAAATAACTTCAATTTGTCTACTCTCCCTAAATAATTCTCTTTAATCCTCCATTTATTAGTATGTACTATATTGTGGTGAGTCGGTGACTGAGAACATGAAACAATATAGAGATACATATTTCAATTTAATCAATAAAGTTTGAGATCACGTGTGTCTATGGCCCATTGTAATGAACTATTGCTCAAGTTTACATGCACCTAACTTTGAAATAATTCACCGCTCTAATGAATAATTTTGACTTATGATTTTCTTTCAATATTGATCATGTGTGATGACATTTTATTTCCTTTCTATGAAAACTATAGCATGGACCCATTTTAGTAGTTAACATACCAGCAAAACTTTTGACTTAGTCCACAACTTTGACCTAGCTAGTACTTGCAAGTAGATCGATTGATTTTAATCACAAACAAGAATTACCAATGAAACAAAACGACTTTATGAAAGTGGGGTTAATACCTAAGACCTCCGTGATAAAAGGTCATGAGTTCGAGTCCTTCACAACATGACCTTTAAAAAAAAGTCAGATCATAAACTACAAATTAACCCTATTTAATTTAGTCCCTTCCACCACCTTCTAATACAGTACATCACTACAACTTGAGTATTTTAACGAATTCGATAAAATAGAACAGAATTATCATATCATTAAAATTGCGATCCCATCGATCGCAGAACTTGAATATTACGGTGGGAAATAGATAGAAGTGCATAATTAATTTGTACAACGAGCATGAGGTCGTAAATATCCTCTCGTCACATTTCATTTCCCTTTATTGGCTATGAAAATGACTTTTTGTACGTACATATAATGGTGTTGTGTTTTCTTTGGATTCCCATGGCAAAACAATTAAGAATAGGAGTAAATAATTCGAAATTGTCCTAATATTATATAGGGAAAGTCATAATGAATAGACATGCAGACCCAACGAGAGACAAAAAAGAAAGAGAGAATTGGGAAATGAGAAGAAGAAGAAGTGTTTCCATCACTTCAAAATGCCATTGAACATCGTTCCAACTCTTTCTTTTTTCCTTCTTTTTTTCATACTTGCCATTCTCCTACGTCTTCCCCTTTGTCTCATTATTTCTAGAACAAATACACTATACATATTATATACTATATAGAATCTTTCTATCTCTCTCTCTCTACCTCTTTCTCTAGATCTCTCTCAATGCCCACACATGCATGTGCATTGTGTATGATTTTATCTTTCTTTTTCGTGTGCATGACTTCTTTTTATATTTACATTATGGAGTGTTCTCATCTTGCTTTGGTAGGAGAGAAAGTTAAAGCAATATATAGTCTAAAAATGCTTGTACAGAATCTAACTATCTCCGAACTTAAATGAAATACAATAGCGTTGATTAGTTAGAGATTGCAAGTATATAAAATTTACAAGAAAATGGCGTTTTAATTTTTAATGTACTTGATCATATTGTGCGATTTTGTCACAAGAATTTGTCCAAATTAATACAATGATTGAATGTTGCCAAAAACATGGGACGAATAATAACGAGTAGACAATTACGTATCAAGGCCACGATTATTTTCGAGAAGATTTAGGGGACCAATTCCATTTTTTTTTATTCCGAACTACTTGTTCCAAATTAAAAAAAATAATCTAAGAACGTCGTGGTCATGTATTATTTCCTTATGGACCTCTATCTTAAAATGTGTTTTATTTAGATTTCAATTTCTCATGAACTAATTAAGGTGATTAATTATTACCGTTTTTTTTTTTTTTGAGAATGCTTCACTAATATTATAAGTTGTCCTATATTGTTGCTAAGTTGAAAATGATGATGAGAAAAAGGACACATGAAGAATTCTTCTGCGTGCATTGAGATAATATGTTTGAATAAATCTGAATGAATAATTGAATGCCGCTTTAATATTCATCCAAAGGGTAATATATGAAACCCATGTCCAGCCTAATGTGACAGACTACATTTCAAGCTCTAATTTACCTCATTTAATATGAACATTATTATTTGAGAATTGGTATTTTAGAGTGGGTCCTCCTTCTATTTTAATTAAACATCAATCGAAATTCCTAATCCCATGTCCTTTCCTGGTTACCGCAGCTATATTGTTTGGAATTTAGGGAATATAGCATGGTCATTCAATAACATTCTTCTATATATTTTTTCCATAAGATAAAATCGTAAGTCACTTTATTGGATTAATTAATTTTGTTTATGTACATAAACAAAATTACTTAATGGACGATAGTTAATAAAGAAGCATATGTGCTGCCCTTGTTGGCGCTCTACAGTTTTGATATACTTTAATTTCTTTCACAATTTTTATCCTTCTCTAGTGAAATGTGATTTGATGTTGGTGAAATTTGTACTTATATGAGATGGAAATTTGGAAATTCCGAGATCAATGATTAGGTAGAATGCATTTTTATTATTATTATATATATCGTGAAAATCCCGCATCTACTATTTTCGGTGCGTACTGGGTAAGTCAAATTCAAACCCAAATTATCTTTGGTGCACATTGGATAAACCCCGTAAAGATATTGACGGATTTGAACTAATGACCATTTAAATCACATACATACCGTACCATTAGGCCTCTCCTATTACCCTCCTAAGGGGCTAAGGGTTTATAGGGGGAATGCATTTAGATCCGAGTACTGGTGGTGGGGGTGGTGTATGTATTTAATTAATTGAAAAAATATAATACTACCTAAAAGTGGGCGCTGAATCTGATAGTCAAATTTTATTACCGCTATATACACAAAGAGCAACATAATTTAGCTAGAAGGAACTGATTATTTTTCAATAAAATAATATTACGATGATCAAATAATAAAAAATTTGCTATCATTTTGAAATTCTTTTTTGGGCGGTATTGATTAATATAAAGCTATAGCTAGTTTAGAATCTGAGTCTCAATATTCAGTCGAGATCTTATCATCAATAAATTGAAAGGTATAAGAGTATAGCATAAGCCTTTGACAATAATTGAGCGCCGGCACTGCTAGTGCTACTTAACAGTTTTATTCAACAATACTATTAATTTTGTATTTGAATTGAATGTTAATAAAGTTCCTTTAGTTCAGCATTTTATTTTGCAATGCCAGACATATGACAACTCATACTCATATCATCATATCAAATTACACAGCTTCCCTTCCCCATTTAAAATGTGAAGTAGTGCAATTAGTTTTAGGTATATCAAAAAAATTTAAAGCAATTTACTTGAAGGAAAGAATATAAATAAAATTTAAACTATTCACGCTAAAATTTCTCCACCTTAGGCACATTTGTTTGTTTGTTTTTGTTTTTGTTTTTTTTTATCTATACTTATATAAAAAGAGCCTTGAGTACTTAATGTATATTACCTATTATATCCTTACTTTAAATTAAAAATACTATAATTGATTATATATTAACTTTACCTTATATATAGATTTTGTATATAGTAAATATTTACTAATTCAATATATGATTTTAACTTAGTTTCTTTGCTTTGTATATAGATCAACCGGTCTACCTAATTTATTTGATTCGTTAATTATTACCATTCAAATATGACATTTTTTTTTTGTATTTTGATAAATTTGAAAATTTAATCGAATTTTCACTAAAGTTAATTCATCAAAATTAGATTTCAACACTCATATTTTTCTTCATTTTTTTTCCTTTCAAAGAGATCAATAGACAGCCACAAAGATCAATTCGAGTTGCACCTTTTTTTCCCCCTTTCAAACACACAAACAAATAATTGAATCAAAATAAAAATTTGAATGACCACGTTTGGACATATATATATATATATATATATATATATATATATATTACGACATTAATTGTGATATTTGAAAAAATGTAAGATGAAAAATTCAAGACTTCTTTTCAAAATTGTATATTTGGGCTCTCTTTTATTTATTTATTTTTCTATCTTTATTATTGCAAAAACTTCTTTCAAAAAGCTTAATTAATGTAAATTGCATGCATAACATAAAAAGAAAATTATATAAATTGGCTCATAAAAATTAATAGTTAAATTATCTATCATTCTTTTTCGTGCGTGTGCACGATTGCTTTTGCTAGTATATAAAAGAGACTGAATGAAAATGGTGGATTGGGCTGTATTTTAAAGCCCATTTTTAATTGGGCCAGGGCAGCTGCCGTATTGGGCCTTCATGGCGGCCCAACATTTCGATATATATTTATAGTTGGGCTCGTATTATGATAAGTTACTTCTGAGGAGTAAAAAATAGGAGCATTTAATTAAAATTGAAAATAAAAAATTAAAAAAAATCCGAACAACGTGTGGCTTACAAAATCATATCGCCTTATCAACTGCGGCTTTGTGGTCGACGCTCGATCACTTTTATTTCTCAAAATCCCACCAAAATTCACTCACAACGTACAGCCATGGCTTCCTCAACTACGCTATCTCCCGCCATCGTCACTCCTTCTCAGGTAACTCTCCTTCCTTCACATGGGTTTAGTGAGGCGTAGTTAGTTGTGGCATCTCACATTATTCTGAATTGAATTGGGCGTCATGTCATCAGCTGTGCTCCGGCAAGAATGGGATGAACCTGTGTAGAAATGTGTCGGTGGCGAAGTTGGGGAAGGGGAAAGGGATGAAGGTTAGGTGCATGGCGACGAGCATTCCGGCTGATCGGGTGCCCGACATGGGCAAGAGGGAGCTCATGAATCTCCTGCTGCTCGGCGCCCTCTCTCTTCCTACTGTTGGGATGCTCTATCCTTACACTTACTTCCTTGTTCCACCTGGGTCTGTCACTTTTCTTCTTCTTCTTCTTCTTCTTCTTCTTCCTCTCTCTCTCTCTCTCTCCAGTTCAATATTGAATCGATTGTTTTGGATTTTGGAGCAATTGAGTCGAATTTTATTGACGTGGTTTGGTTTATTGCTAGATGTGCTCATTCTATGCTTTTGATTTTAGGGAAATGGTTTTTTTGTTTGTTTGTTTTATGATCTTAAGATTAGATTAGGTTTGTGAGATAATTGTCGCTGCTGATTATACTGGGAAATTGCTTTCTTTTTTTATTACTCACATAATGCATTAGATTGCCTTACTTTCTCTTCATTACCTCTGTTTACTATAATAACAGTAACATCCCTTGTACAATGCTATTCTGATACTACATGCTTTTGTCTCTTGATTTGTGCTATTGTATTTGATATTATAGTTACCATTTCTTATGTCATAGATCAAGATTTAACTCTATGTACTACTTCTTGAGGACTTCCTTTGTAGTGTATCTTTAGAGCTATTATGATGCTACTTCTACTATTACATAATCTCTTCTTAAAAACGCGGTGTCTGATCTGGTAACCAAGAACAGTTCTGGAGGGGGCGGTGGAGGCACTGTGGCCAAGGACGCATTGGGCAACGACATTATTGCAGAAGAATGGGTCAAGACCCACGGACCTGGTGACCGTACCCTCTCTCAGGGATTGAAGGTAATATTACAGTTATGGTTTAGCTAAGGATAACTATTCTTTGATTTTAGATAGATTCAATGTCAATTTGCAAGTTTGAAGTTTTGTGTAATTTAGGGTTGGTGTCTTTGATGAACTTTGTTCAGGGTGATCCTACCTACCTTGTTGTGGAGAACGACAGAACACTGGCCACGTATGGTATCAACGCCGTGTGCACCCACCTTGGTTGTGTCGTGCCATGGAATAAGGCGGAGAACAAGTTTATGTGCCCGTGCCACGGATCACAATACAACAACCAAGGAAAAGTTGTTAGAGGACCGGCTCCCTTGGTATGTTGGACGAATATCATTATCTCAGTTTCGTTTTTGTTCTATCTTTCTAGTGTTATGTTATGTTCAGTAGAAGTTGGGGTTAAATCACTATCTTGTTCTAAATAATATATGAATGCCTATCATCACTCATGAGCCTTGAATTTTTCGAAATCCTATATTTGCATAATTGAGCAAGATTTTTCTATTTGTACCGTTGCTTCGTTTTGTTTTGATTTGATAATGTAATGTTTTGGTTGTGCAGTCTTTGGCTTTGGCTCATGCGGACATAACTGACGGGAAGGTAGTGTTCGTTCCGTGGGTCGAGACCGACTTCAGAACCGGAGAGAACCCATGGTGGTCGTAGATCTCTCTGAGACTTAATTCCCCATCTGTGTATCATATTTTCTGGACGAATGTGTCCCTCAAGAGAAACTTGATGTTACAAGTATTTTTGATACAATACTACATATATTTCGTGTAAATCATATTGAATTCTATGGTAACTGATTGCATGCCTCACATATGCTTGGCCTACACTACATTATTCCACGTGATGCTCCTTACAATTTTGTCACATCTGCATGCGACGCCACCAGGCATGCATTCACATCAATTCACATCAAAAACCTCTACACGTTTAGCAGAGGTTCACAGATTAAACTAGCCCAACAACATACCTACACTCCCTCTCTTTCTCTCTCTCAAAAAAAAAAATGTCTGATGATGACGACGGAGTCAAGAATGTCGATGTTCATACGTTCGATTTGAAGAAGGGGGTCAAGAATCTTGTAGATACAGTGCCTAATTTGAACAAGTTGCCATCTGAATTCATTCTACCATTAGAGAGAAACCCATTGCTTGTAAAGTATGCTCAGATACCCATAATAGATATAAGTGGCCTAAATGGAGCTTCTTCTGAAGCTAGGATTTCAACCATCAAAGCCATCAGTTCAGCTTGTCAAGACTGGGGAATTTTCACGGTTAGTCTCTTGCGATATATATAGCATGAATTTGATCTTTCAATAATAAAGAAACTTGTATTTCCTATCACATTTTAATCTCTCACTAGATCATCAATCATGGGTTGAATGAGGCATTGGTGAAGGAAATGATGGAAGTTTCAGAGGAATTTTTCTGTCTGAATTTGAAAGAGAAGATGAAATATGCATCAGATGATGTAATGAAGGCAGTTAGGTATGGAACAAGTTTGAACACATCAAAGAAGCATAATCTCCATTGGAGGGACTTTTTCAGGCATTATGGTCACCCATTTCAAGATACCTTCCACCTATGGCCTCTTAATCCTCCTAGATACAGGTCATTTATTATTTTATTTTATTTTATTTTTCAAAACTTGATTTTGTTAGTCTGATCCTTCAAATATTCAAAATCATATTACTCAAAGTAAACGCTGACACATCTGAGTGAAGAAATGTGGCTAGGGAATACTTGGAGCAGGTACGGAAGATGGCGAGGACTATAATCGAGGCGATATCGGAAGGTTTAGGGCTTGAAAAGGAGTACATAGAAGAGGATATGGGTGAGGGGATTCAAATTCTTGCAGCCAACTACTATCCACCATGTCCAGAGCCAGACAAAACACTGGGATTGGCAGCTCACTCAGATCATGGTGCACTCACTATTTTGACACAAAATGGTGTGGATGGTTTGCAAATCAAACATGACCATACATGGTTTGCAGTTCAACATCTACCTGCCTCTTTTCTTGTCAACATTGGAGATTATTTGGAGGTTAGTAGTAGTATTTCTTAATTTTCCAGCATCATACTGGGCCTACCAGGCCCATATAAAACTTGGGCCGGGCTGAATATATAATGACCCAGAATGTAGAATTTAGATTTTGATGTGTTTGCCACCGATGTATACTAGATATTGAGCAACGGAAAGTACAAGAGCGTGGAGCATCGAGCAACGGTGAATGATCAACGGACGAGGATCTCGATAGCTGTGGGCCATGGGCCTCAATTGTCAAACTTTATTGGGCCTGCAAGGCCACTTCTTGATGAGAAAGAGTTGGCCCAGTACGAGCCCATTAAGTACGAAGACTATATTAGGCTCCAACAGAGTAGCACACTTCGTGGGAAGACTGCTCTGCTGGCATTAAGGCCAGATAAAAGATACCATTACCAATAAAAATAGTGATGAAATCACAAGGTTTATCTATTTATTTTTGTGTGAAATTGGAGTAAATGTTGATCAACTCTTGACAATGGTCAAAAACAAATGGAGGCAATTATTCAAACATTATTGAGCTTAGAGAATATTTTTTTGTCCATATTTCTCAAATATTTAGTTATTGTCGTAGTATAGAGATGAATTTAAATAAAATAAAATAAAAAGGAATGGGAAAAGAACAAACAAATAAGATAGGAGGAGAGGGTGAAAATGAAAAACATCCAAGCGTGATTCCCTCTTGAATGCATGTGCCCCATAATAATAAATAATATTAAAATTGGTTTGATCATGTGAAGTTGGATTTGTAAATTCCCAAATAAGGTTTTCTGATCTAAGCCTTTTGTTGTTCATCCAATTCGATGAATTAAAGCTATTTATTTATACAAACTAGGAATGACCAACATGCTCCGTCTTGGCTCTTGCTCGAATCTTGATTGATGGCTGCTTCTTTAAATGTTAATTAACTAATTTTCTTTATCATTCTCTCTCTCTCTCTCTGCCAAATTGTAATGAGAGCAATTCTTCATATTTCTTTTTTCAAACCCATTTATTTCTTCATATTTCTATTGCGATATATCTTGTACACAATAGCATGGACTGATGATGTCAATATATTTAATTTACAAGCCCAGAAATTGACTGAGAATCTCTTATATATATATATATATATATAGACAAGAGAAATGTTATGCTATGTGAGCACTAGCCGTGAACATTGTTCTTGTTTAGTCCACGTTAGTATTAGGGTTATTTTTTTGTTTTTTTTTAAATTTTTTTAATACATTTAGTTTGATTCTAATGCCTTAAATATTAGTAGTATTATTCATGTTACATAAAAATCAAAGCTCAATTTGTACTTTTATTTGTATATATAGAGAAAATGGACAAATCGATTTTGATTTTTATGTACTCTCTCTAGCCCCATTTTAATTGTTTTATTTTATTATTTTATAGTTTACATATATTTAAAAATATGAGACAATTGATTTGAAATGGAGAATAATTTATAAAATTAATGACGTGAATAATAATATTTAAAGTATTACTACCTCTGTCATTTTCAAGTTGTTATATTTTTTTTAATATTTTTTTCAATCGTTTTCGAACATTTTGATGATAAGTTTTAAAATAATTTTTTAAAAAATTTTTCTTTTACGGGATACTATAATTTATAGTATCCCGTAAAAGAAAAAAAAAATTTAAAAATTATTTTAAAACTCATCATCAAAACGCTCGAAAATACTTAAAAAAATTGTTAAAAAAAATATAACTACTTGAAAAGGAGAAATATAGTATAATCAAATTAAATAGATAAAACAAAAAAACTCAATGCTAACGACTAGAGGAGAACTGTGCTCATGGCTAGTGCTCATATGAAATGTGTAGCATAACATTTCTTATATGGACTAAACTAGAAAGAAGCTCACAAATAATAATCACATGAATTGTGTAGCATAACATTTCACTATATCTATATCTAGATATAGTAGACAAGCTACATGGGCTTCACTTCATCACTATACGGTAAAAGTAAGATCTCCTCGTTCTACTCAAATATCAAGCGAAACAAAAGTCTGAAATTTACAGAGGGATAAAATGACAAAAATGACCCCACTCCCCATTTTGTCAACTAGCTTCACGTGAACCCACCCCTACCCAACCCCCAATCGCCAACAATTGTACAGATAGAGATAGAGGGATCAGGTGGGTACAGGTAATTAATGGAAGGACAAAAATGCCCAAGAAATGCAAGGGCCTACAGGAAAAGAAGACCAAGAATGATTAGGGGTAGAAATGGAATAGACAGAGGTGCAGCGGAGGAATCGTATTTGTCGAACTGTAGGGAATCGACGGCGAGGGGCATGTTCTCCTGGTCAGGGGAGCAGGTGGACTCGCGCGGGGGGTGCGCACTGTACATGATGGCGCGCAATACAGCGGAGACGGTGGGTATGTACGCCGTCTTGTTGCGGGCCAGCAGCCACGTCAGCCCCATCAGCCGGCAATCCCGGCTCAGCATTTTACTCGTCCGCTCGCTGCCGTCGCCCTCATCCCCTCCTCTTCTCGTTCCGTTTTTGCCCCCCACTGTCAGCTGGAAAACAATCACATTCCAAGGGCAATTTAGACTTTTCACTCCCATTCAAACAGTCGTATGCCAATAACATCAATCAGTCGTCCAGGTAATGTGCATTATTTATTTTTATGTTTTTTGGGAGGAAAAGACTAAATATTTAATAATGAAATTGAAAAACCATATCAATAATGAAAGATGAGTTGTTCTTTAGATTATGGTTTTGATCACGTGATACTCTTTACAAGTTGAAATAAAATCAATTATCCTTTGTCCAATTTGGAAGAATTTCATAGACACATCATGTTTGTGGAAGAATTCATAAAAATATGAAAGAACATATAATTATATACTGTATACTCCCTCCATTTCATCTAAATTGACATTTTTTTTTTTGGCTTTTCTGACACGTTTTTTCACGTTTCTCGATGATTAATTTTAAAATGGATTTTTGAAGAATTAAATGGAGGGAGTATATATTAGGGTAGGCATCTAGTCCAAATTACTAGACTAAATTATTGCTGAATGTATACAAAAGAAAGAAACAAAAGCCTAAGAAAAAGGTGCTTTTTCATGCGGTGGCTCTAGTCACGAAGCAATCAAATCGTGGGTTCTAAATTTCTAATCCATTAATTTAAATTAGTTAGTATCATTTATTTTTGAATAACAATCTTTTTTTACATGCAATCAAAGTCTAATCTTTTGATTATTAACACTAAAAATAACATCCTCATCCTGGAGAGAAAAACTACTCCTAGAAGATTGAAAGCATTAATGGCGGAAGTAGTATTTATGAAGCTCACAATCAATCATTGGGAAATAAATGCGAACAAAAACGAAAACAAACCTTTTCCAGAGCACCAAGGCATTTCGTACAACCAGCGTAAGAAGAGTTTTTGCAGTTGTGCTCCAAATTCCTGACGGCGGCGGTCGGCGTGGCGTTCCTGTAATTGCCGGTGACGTTAAACGCGGCAGGGCAGCTGAGCGAGGTGATCTGGTGGAGGCGGATGCCGCAGAAGCACAAAACGGCGTCGCAGGAGGCGTTCGGCTGCGGGATGTGGATGTTCCGGCTGGCCAGCGAGCTCTGCAGCGTGTTCACGCACTTCTGCGAATCGTCGGGCATCATCGGCAGCTCGGAAGAGGCCGGCGGCGAGGCCCCCGAGACCGTGAGCGCGGAGCGAGCATGGGCGGCGAAGAGCCAGGCGGCGAGGACGGGGCAGCAGCGGCTGCGGTCGAGGTTCCGGCCGCAGGCGGCGCTGACGCCGCCGAAGAGCTCAGCCGAGAGGTCGAGGCGGCAGGTCTGGGTCTGCGTCTGGACCGGGAAGGCAGGGACCGTGTTGTAGTCGCCCGGTTTGAGCGGCTGGGCCGGTTCGGAGAGTAGACCGGCGAGGGAGCGGTGGAGAAGGAAGAATAGGAGAAGAATAGAGATTTTGAGCATTGGGAAATTGGTGGGAAAATGTCTCATCTGGGTATCATTCAAAATCAAGCTTAATTCTAATTTTAATTTCGTGGTGAAGAAGAAGAAGAAGAAGAAGAAGAGACAGAAAAAGATGGATTCTTTTTTATTATAGGGAAATGGGAATGGGGATTATAGCCAAAAAGGTAGAGATAGGAGGAGGTGGTGAAGGAAAGTTGTGAAACACCTTTTACTTGAATAGGAGAAGGCAAACAGAAGTCCAGTGAGAACTGAGAACCTCTTTTCTATGGAAGTGGGCAAGAAATAGAGACAGAGAGAGAGGCTGTAGCTTTTCAGGAAATTATGCACACTTTTTTTTTTTTTTTTTTGGAGGATATACACTTTTTAATTATTGAAAAGGGAAATCCAGATTATTTAATTTCAATTTTAAATATCAAAATTTCTCTTTATATCATCGTTATACATGGTTTGATAAAGTTTTATACAATTATGTACTACTACCTCCATCTCATTTATTTAGTCTCATTTGCTTTATACGCGTATTTCCACTGAAACCTAGTTTGGGTTTTAAAATATAATTTTGTAGTATCGTTTTTTTTACGGGATACTATGAGTGTCATAGTATCCCGTAAAAAAAATGATACTACAAAATTATATTTTAAAACTCGTACTAGGTTTCAGTGAAAATACGTGTCAAATAGTAAATGAGACTAAATAAATGAGATGGAGGTAGTAGTATTTTCCTATATAAAATTAACAAAAGAACAATTACTGGCTTGTTGTTAAGTTTAGGCTGCACTTTATGAGTAAAGTATTACGAAACTTTTTACTAACTTTTGATTTGAAAAAAAGGGGGAAGTTAGGTATGGCGACTTGTAAAGAAAATTATGATTTGATATCAAAATGGTATAGCATGTAAATTATTGTACATAGAAAAGGGAAATAGATTAATTAAGTTAAGTGGGAAGAAAAAAATAGGACGTGAATGGTGAATCGTTTTCCTACGAACAATAATTGTTGGCTTCGATTCAAAATACTTATCATTTTTGCTATGGAAATGTAATAATCAAACAACAATTATTGTTAAGAGAAAAACATTCCATATCAACAACAAATTTTCAAGTCCTTTTTATTTATATAATACTAATGTACCGTAATAATCAATTGAAAGAAAGTGGAGTGCGGTAGGGGTGTGTCTGCTTTGGTTCTGAAAGCGGAAGAAGTTCATGGGGTGGGTGGAGAGAGAGAGAGAGAATCAAAGACAAAAGACTGTGTTAGAAAGGGAAGTGTGTATGTCTCTTTCTGGGCATTTGGCAGTTTTATTACGTCTTTTTCCTTTTCATTTCATTCTTTATTTCTCTCTCTCTCTCTCTCTCTCTCTAAAATCATATAGACTGACGACGACGTGAAGGACTATTTTCTACATTTGCTATTTCTGTGAATCACTATAAAAAAAAAAATTAAAAAAATTGATGAATTGCCGTTAAAAATAAACAATGATGTAGTGAATCACTATCTACAATGGAACTATCTAACCCCAAATAATAATAACAAATAAATAAACTATTATATGATATTTTTAATAATGTTTTTAATATAGTATTTTTACCATATTTGGAAATATAATTTGTTTCACTATTTTTTGTCAAACAAATCACCTCAAAAAGTAGTTTAACAGTGCCCCAAAAACAAGAATTGGAAACGGAGCTTCCATTAGCTCAAATAGAGGCCCATAATTCTGTAAAGAAAAGCAGCCCATAGTAAAAGCCAATAGTAATTGGAAATTTTAATGCTTCTTGAAGCCCAGAAAAGACCGCACAAATAATAGACTATCTTTGTCTTCTATTTATTGACATTCTTACTATATTGAGACGTCATCTATTTACTGAACCTTTTCATTTTGGGTCGTAGAACCCACAATCACTTTAACTCTTTATCACTTTACTTTTTAACACTTTATCATTTTAATACTATTAAAAAAATTAGATAGACTCACAATTATTTCACTTTAACACATCAATTTATTATTATATCATCAAAATGCAAAAAAAAACCTATGCCCAGAATTTTGGTTAACTAAATAGAGGACGGAGGGAGTATTTTTCTTTTTACCAAACCAAGAGTAATATATTTCAGGTGATTTGCCTTCATATAAAAAAGTTCATCTACGTACATAGTTTCACATGATTTTAAACTTTACATTAAAACATAATATTTCAAGTTTAAGCAATTAAAGTGTACATCATAAAGCAACGTTTTTTTTATCTATAAAATGACATGGTTTTAATGCTAAAAAAATTGGAGAACTTATAAAGTGGTGCGAAAAAAAATAATCAAATTTGCGTAAACATTGTATTATTTTAAGCAATTAACCATTTTCTTTGAGCATTATTTATCTACATTTATATGCGTAAATGAAGAAAAATATTAGAATTAATGTATTTAACCGATTATGGGATCGTAACATCTGCAAAACCATTACATTACATTCAATTATTGCTATGGCGATAAATAACATATGACACTATAGATTTTGAAAATCTAATTTCTAAATATCCCACATCTTAGAGTGGTAACTATTAATTTATAAATTAACATTTAATAAAGGGCCATCAATTCTCAAAATCTATAATCAGTGCGGATAATTTATTAACGTAATTATGAATTTATTATGTTTTTCCTGTATCCTTTCTACGGTATCACAACTCTCATGCATTCCTAATATGTCCCACGTTATTTTAGAGCTAAAAATCATATTTAAATTGTGCACTGTACCATAGATTTATTTTCTTTCACTTCAGCGTTTTAATTTTCCAGTTTACAATAGTCTAACATCTCTATTTAATATAATTGCTCCATTTCTACTCATGTTTTCTTAATAAATTCTTCATCTGCTCTCATAGTTTCTTCACTGCTTTTCCTCATTAGTGTTTTGAACTTCGTTATTCTAAAGTGAGTATTTTAATTGTTATAGTTTATTTGTGTGTTGTTTTCTATCTTTTGATTATTTTAATATTCAGATGTGTATTCAGTGAATCTATATTGAGAGACTAAGACCAGTCCCACCATTTCAATGGTTTTGAAAGTATTCTTTTTTCTGTAATAATTAATGCATAAATTAATAGAAAAAGTTCTTGAGATGCATTCATCAATATTTTTGATAACATATATAGTTACTTCATTTTGAGAAAAAAATCATAGACAACATATTGCAATTACCTCACAAATTATAAAATTTCCTGATTCCGCCATCTTTTTCATATGAAAGCATATATATTAACGATGAAAAAGGTGTCTACTATCTCTCAACATCAATTAAACCTCAAACATTATTTAGCAATTCTCTAAAATTTCTTTAGAATAAAATTAATCAAGAAAAATAATGCAGCACGTAGAGGGGTAGCATGAACCAGAGAAACTTCGATGCGAACTCAAACTTGTCGGAAGGGGAAGAGGATCGGAGAATCAATGGCGAAGAAGTCGATAACAAGTCTAGCGACGATGATGCTGACATGGATTCCGAGAACCGGCATCACAAGAGGAAGCGCTACCATCGCCACACCCTTCATCAGATTCAAGCAATGGAAGGGTAATTTTTTATAAAATAGAACGTTAAATATTTTCTTACTCATATTATTTTCAATTTGTAATAATAATAATAATAATAATAATAATAATAATAATAATTTGTGTAGTTTCTTCAAAGAATGTCCTCATCCTGACGCCAAGCAGAGAAATGAGCTTAGCCAGGCGTTAGGGTTGGAGCCGCTGCAGATTAAATTTTGGTTTCAGAATAAGCGTACTCAAATGAAGGTAATTAATTAAATTAATTAAAATAATCAAATTTATTTAGTTGGGTTATAATGAATGAATGAATGAAATGAATAGTCGAAGCATGAAAGGGAGCAAAACAAGCACCTTAGGGCAGAAAACGAGAGGCTGAGAGCAGAAAACATGAGATATAAGGAAGCTCTCAGCAATGCCACCTGTCCTGCTTGTGGTCGCATGGCCGCCATTAGTGACGTGTCTCTCGATGAGCGCCAGCTCAGATTGGAGAACGCTCGACTCCGAGAAGAGGTACTCCAATTATATACATACTCTTTGTTCCAACGAAGATGAGACATTTCGTTATTTTATATATCAAACATATTCAGCAAAAGTCTCGTCTTAGCTGAGACTAAGAGAGTACTTCCCTCCGTCCCACTTATATAGGGATAGTTGACTGCCTTTTTGTGAGACAAAAGTGCAGTCAACTATCTCTATATAAGTGGAACGGAGGGAGTACTATATATGATAGTATTGTTGTAGTATTATTTCAAAATGAGTAATCTAATTAGTTGTTTACCAATAATATGCATATATGTAAAAAGCAATTTTTATTTTTTTTTTCTTTTTCCAATATGTAGATCGATCGAATTTCAGCGGTGGCGGCGAGTTATGTGGGGAAGCCCTTCGCCCTGGCCCACTCTTCTTCTACTGCTGACGATGCAACAAGAAATGACACCAAGAATTAATATTTTTGGAAGCATGATGAGAACTTTTAGCCCCTTTTTTATTATTTTTTTTATTTTAATAATAAGTAATCTTCTTTTGAAAAATTCAATAACAATGATGACGCGTATAAAAAGTGAATGCGTTCTTAATTGTGGCCTAATTTTTCTTCTTAATGTTTTGAAATTTGATAGCTAGTTCTAAAAAGGATACGTGACATCACCTTATCTCGATATAAGTCGGCATTTTTTCTACATAATAACAATAATAATAGAGGGCAAAGCTAGAAAGTCACAATATGTGTATCACGCAAAATTTCTCTTTACTCTAAGATACAGACAATAGACCCTAAAATTACCTCAAAGGGAGAAAAAAATTATGTGGCTCAAATCTAAGTCAATTATGTCTTCTCTTAGAAAATTGCAGAGTATGAGATTCTATTATAGCTCTAATCTACTATTAATATTATTGATTCATACGGAGAAGACAATTCCAACATGAGGATTAATTCCACATTTCTACATGTGCACAAAATATGTTTTCTAAAGAAAAAATGCACATAAAGACAAAATTTAACTTTTTGACTTGATTTAACATAATAAAGCGCACGAGGATTTTATTTTCTAATTGAAGAGGCCGGAGGTTGAAATGGCGATTTCGCTACTTAATTGAAAGAATTTAATTTATACTTATAAACTTTGATTTTCTTTTTTTTTTCTTATTAATAATAAATTAATTATTGTTTGCGCAAAATGTTCAATTACGAGTATATCTTAATAGCTATAAAATTTCACAGTTTGAATGGATTTTCATAGTATATATTTTTAAGCTTGAGAGATATAATATTAATTATGTGTAATAAACCTTCATAAAGCTGTTACATGAGCCAGTTTTTTCTAGTTAATCGCTCCTCAAGAAACAATATATATACATGAGGGAGGATTATAATAATGTGCTTGAGTTTCAAAATAAATTACCAACTCCCAATAAATGATGAAAAGTTTATTTTTTGTCGCTCCATTATTATTGCTTCGAGTTTTCTCCATATAATACTAAGTAAAATATAGTGTAATAAACTTATAAAGTATTACAACATGATCAAATAAGTAATACATATATAAGCTTACAAAAGAATTTTCCTACTGCATCCAAGCTGAACAAAAGTAGTAAACATAAATTAATTAATCACCAAAGTTTACATAAATTCATCAAAATCCAAATCCTCAGGAATCTCAAACCTCAGCAGATTACTGAAACTCTCTCTCTCATCTTCCCCTCCGCCATTGACGAGCGCCGAAGCCGAGTTAAGTGCAGGAGGGCTAGAGAGAGGCGTCGAAAGAACTGAGTCGAGGCTGAAACTATTATTACTGCTGCTGTTCATCGATTGAGATAAATCCGAAACTCCATAGCCAAAGCCAGGCATCAAGTTATCTTGAAACATTTGAGGCTGATTTTGGAACGAATTATTGTTGAAATTCGGTGGGATTTGTTGGTTTAAAATCACATTTTCAAAGTGATTAGGTTGGATAGGTGGGGCCGCCATCTGATTCTGAAGCTGCAAATCCAACAGCTCATCGCCACCGTTGGATGAAACTAAACTCATCGCCACCCTCACCGCCTCCGGGTTCAGCAGCGTCTGGAGGCGGAGGAGGCTCTGCAGGTTCAGCTGCGGCGGCGCGCCGCCTCCTAACACCGAGGAGAGGTCGAAGAAATCGAGCCTCGGAGCGTGGGTGACCGGATCGATCCCCATCCGGAGCAGCCGCTTTCGGATGTGGGTGTTCCAGTAGTTCTTGATCTCGTTGTCCGTTCTTCCCGGCAATCGCTCAGCAATGGCCGACCATCTGAAAAATCATGGAAATTTATAATTTAATTAGGGTTTATTTTTCCTTGATTTAAAAAAAAGAAAAAAAGAAAAAAAAAATGATGAGAGTAAATCATACTTGTTGCCGAGTAGGCTGTGGAGTTGGATGATGGTTTCTTCCTCCTCGAAAGAAAATCTACCCCTCTTAATATCAGGCCTTAAGTAGTTAGTCCATCGGAGGCGGCAGCTCTTCCCGCATCTTTGAAGGCCTGCAACATGCAACAGTAAATTTTTAATTAAATACTGATATTTGGAATTAGGGATGGTAAGGGAATGGAAGAGTAGGTAAGGTACCAGCATTTTTGGGGAGATTACGCCAGTTGCCGGCGCCGTGGGCTTGAATGTATTGGCTGAGCTTGGCGTCTTCTTCGGGCGTCCATGGACCTTTCTTCAGCCCGGTTTTGTCGCAGCAAGGCGATCTTCCCATTCTTGTGATCTTGATCTTGATCTTGATGAGAGATAAAGAGAGAGAGAGAGAGTGTGTGTGTGTTGAGAGTTGAGAAGATATGATGTTGAATTTGGGACAATTGTTTAGAAGGAAAAAAGAGGAATTAAGTGTTGCAAGAAAATTGTAAAGATTGTAGGTCCGGGTAATTAGAAGGAGAAGACAAAGAGGGTGTATTTATAGAAGGAAAAGGAACAGTGTGGGAAACTGATTGAAGTCAATATGATTGGCGCCGCCCTCTCCTCCTCTCTCTCTCTCTCTCTCTCTCACACACACACACACACACACACAGCTGTGCTGTCTATCTCAAGTCTCAAGGTCAAAGGTTAAATTTTAGCAACATACGATTTTGGGAAATAGAATAATTATTAGATGTAAAGTTTTTTTAAAAAAAAAACAAAAAAACAAAAAGGCATTTAGTTTGAAAAACGAGTGGCTAAGGGATATAGGAGTTTTGAATTTTGGTGATAGTGTTTTCCTGCAAAGGAAGAATTGGAGTCATACAAGAAATTAACCCTAAGTTTTGAGTGAATTAATGTGAAGACTGGAAAGATAATTAATTCGACGTACGGAGGTGTCCTTATTAGCATTTATTTCTCATATTTACTCTCATTTATTAATGCTACTTATCTACATATATATGTTTGTCCACACCCTGATTTTTTTGTTGGTCTTTCCATGAATTTAATTAATTAATTTATTTATTTTTATCACAAAACTTGCTTAGTGATCAACTGAATACGTATAGTTCTATGAGTGAATATAATAAATTAAAAAACTATTTTTTAACGCGCTCTTTCTGAATTTGGTGCATGCAATATATCTTTTCATAAAACAGTACACAAAGGCTCCAATAAATTTGATTTTCCATCTTACAATTATCCAAAGATGAAAATCTCAATGTAAATTTAGCTAGGGACAAGTGGCAACCAATGAAGTGGCTTAGACCTATATATGCTATAAAACCTTGAAAACAAGGGTAATTGGTGGGTAAGGTTGTTACACCCCTACCCAATTATAAGCATTTTCGTCTAATTTTTCATCAATTGCTTCAAACCATGAAATAACTCATATTTTTTAATTTGTTTTGGAATTAAGCTTGAGAGATTGTCGCACAATTTCTTAAAATCTCGTTCTCCTTCAAGTGGGTCAAATCTCTATTTATTAGTATATACATTTTTCCTAATCTAGCTAGAAGCCCAAATTTAATCACTAAATAATTTTATTTCATATGATGCAATCTACTTAATTATGTCTAAAAATGTGTGGACTTAAGTAAAAAATATAAGCGATTTACCATTTTTTTTAATTTAATTTTTTGGTGCAAAAACTCGAGTTGGCGTGGCAAAGCACAGATAATGCAATCTTTTCGAAATAAAAATACTGTACACATGTACATATTTAAATTTAATCTAGGTAGACCCCATTAATGAAGGAGGCATCATGCTTATCACAAAATTATATATTCTGTGGTAGTATTATTTTCTTGTGAATTATTTCTAATTTTGAGTATAAGTGTAACACGTGTTTACCTGCTACATAATCTCAGTTTCCAATTTGGGGCAATTTGTGTGGCCACGTACATTTACATGACGATTTATAATGTTTATACTCAATCATGATCCATGCAGCCACACTCTCACCTATTATTTGCATAATTTCGAAATAATATATTAATTGTATGAATTATTCAACATAGTTAGTACGTATATATAAATAAATACTACATATTTGTGTATTTTGCATGTATCATATGTGGTGGGGTCCGAGAGTATCAAAATTCTAATTTTCATTGATCATTGGTGGGAAAAAATTGGATTAGTAATTAATATATCTAGAAAAGAGTCACCATAGTCTTTAGATAGTTGAATATTATTCGAGTACTAATTAGATTTGCTTCTAATATGGCTCCCTTAATATTCATCAGAAAGTCTGAAATTAATAAATTTATTTATATTGTATTTAAATATATTCGTAAGAGCATAGTGAATTAAGGAAGCAAGCAATCCAAAGCCGTTAGATTTCCGGTAACTGATTCATCAAACTCTTAGCTAACAAAATAGATTTTGGCCAAACAATTTTATAATAATATTATTACTTTCTCAGCCACAACTTTTCACTACCTCCAAGTCAAAACACTATAAATTCCCACGAAGCTTCCATGTCTTAGTTACGTGTTTTACTTCTTTCTAAAGTAACTTTTGTTTTCTTAATTAGTTAAAGAATTTCAATACTCTTAGATATATATGTGTTCATACACAAAATAAATTAATAAAGAAAAAACTATAATGTACTCCTACTATAATTTAAACAGACTAACTAATTAAAGTCTAAATTTGTTTGACGCCTACTATATATAATTAATCTTTCACCGGGACAATCAGACAAAAATCCAACATATGTGAACTCAAAATTAATTGATATAATAAATTCAACATTGCACAAAAATAATCGACTCCACTGCTCCCTGTTTGGGTTTCTCAAACATATCTATATACTCTCTCTGTCCCTTTTAAAAACCTATGTTTGTTATTTTAGTCTGTCCCATTTATTAGCTGCATTTCCTTTTTTGGCAAAGAATATGTGGCTACATTTAACTCTCTCCTTAGAATTAATTATAACCACGCATTACCTCTTCCTTAATATTTGTGCACAAACCAAATGTATCTATTTAAATGGGACATAGGGAGTATATGTTCATCATCATATATGACAGCCCAAATAACAAAATAAATTAAGAATTAGTAAAAATTAACCACCACCTTATAACACACTTGTCCATGTTTCATAGAATAAAATTCCATAACGCGTAGTACCAAAAAAACACTAATTTAACTTAGTTATAGTATTTCGTCACTAATATCGAAAAAAATGTGTGGGTTTCTTGTACAAACATACTTCTTCAAGTAATTAATTGTCAACAGTCTATGGTTTTCTATAGAACGCTTACCCTAATTAGCCACCACGTCATTAGTTAAATTAAAAACTAATATTGTTTCATATCCTTGATTCTACTGCATGAGGCGTTCGATAACCTCAACAAACTTTTAATAATTTATTCTGCCCCCCCACATTTTATTTAATTTTTTCCAAAATTGATTAAATATTAATTCGAAGAATTCGACGAAAATCTGATCTCGTGGACGAGCCACATTGAAGATAAAAAATTTATCTGATTAAAAATGATAAAATCAGTACGTGGATATGAAATCCGTTGAATAAATTACGTCAATTAAAGTAGGATTAGTGCATGCAGAAACGTGTGTGGCTGCATGGAGACAGCATACGCAAAGTGTGCATGATAAATCGTCATTAGATTAAATAATTAAGGAGATATATCCAGATGTTTCTAGTATTCAAGACCGAATCTGAGATTTCATTAGTTAACTAATTAACAGAATCATTCTATTAAAGAACGGATTACGATAAATTAAAGCTTTAATGTAATTAGTAGTTAATTAGGTGGCAAACTATTATGTTGCGGTGTTTAATGTAGTAACCAGAGTTCCTAAGTAGGTGTATATGTGTGCACAGTTTTCTTGTTAAAGTATAAAATTGTAAGATAAAAGGTACAAATGAATTATATAACTTGGTGATTAATTACAATAATATTTACTTCGATTGTCAACCGGCCATAATGCCTACGTCCACGGGAGGGTCAACCGGAGATTGTTTCCACTATCAGAAACAAGAGAAGATTACAGTTTACACGAGAATATTTCAACCTATCTAAGCTATATGCCCTAACAAAGAATAAAACCCCGGAAAATTCTCTCACCCCGTAAACTCTACCCCAATCTCTCTCTCTCTCTATGGCGCTCTCCCACAGAATTCTCTTGCAATTCTGTCTCACGCTCTCTCCCTTCCATCTCTCAACGTGGCTGCTGCATGTATATGTGTATATATATTGCTCCCAAGAGTCCTAAACCTAGTTGGAAACAAATCCGCTGCAGATCTTCATCTCGATCTTTTCCTTGCAGCCCAAGACAACAACTTACTCCAGCTTTCTCATAAGCCCTTCCGAGTTTTTTGTTGTTACAAAACCTCCCAACTATTTAGACCTATTTGCAGTCACACCCCCATACATCAACAATCTCCACCTTGACTGGAAATAGCTCGCTCAATCTCCATAACCGATTTCCCTTCCAACCAGCCCCATCACAGGGCTACAATCTTCCTCACTGAGAAAGCAAACTCACTAACTTAAGATAGTACCTAAACTTTGTTGTAGGTAACGACTTAGTTAGCATATCCACTGCGTTTTCCTCCGTAGATACCTTAACCACCTTCACAATGCCCTTGTGCACAATGTCTCTTATGAAATGGAGTCTCACATTGATGTGTTTCGATCTCTCATAAACCTCATGTTTAGCTAGATAAAGTGCGCTTTGACTGTCACAGTTCACAGTTACACACTTCTAAAAAAATCCCAAACTCACCAATGATTCCTTTCAGCCACATTGCTTCTTTCACAGCTTCCGTCATCGTCATATACTTTGCCTCTGTAGTTGAGAGAGTAACCACAAATTGTAATGCCGACCTCCAGCTTATAGCTGATCCATACAAACAGAATATATATCCTGACTGTGATCTCATTGTGTCCACATTTGCAGCATGATCCGAATCAACATACCCTACCAAAGGCTCCTTGATAGTTTCTGATTCTTCACTTCTCTGGTACAACACACCAATCTTTGATGTTCCTTTCATGTACATGAAAATGTACTTCAGTGCCTCCCAGTGATATCTTCCAGGACCTGCCATGTATCTGCTCACCACACTTATCGAGTGTGCAAGATCTGGCCTCGTACACACCATTGTGTACATAATGTTTCCAACCGCATTAGCATATGGTACCCTAACCATATCCCTCTTCTCTTTTTCTGTCTTTGGCTTCAGATCTTCCGAGAGCTTGAAGTGCTGCGCAAGCGGAACTGAAACTTCCCTTGCCCCATGCATATTGAATTTCTTCAATAACTTCTGCACATGATCATGTTGAAACAACCACAACTTTCCCGCTTCCCTATCTCTAAGAATATCAATCCCCAAAATCCGTTTGGCATTACCTAAATCTTTCATGTGAAATCTAGACATCAACTCAAGCTTCAACTGCTTGATTTCAGTAATATCCCTGCTAGCAATCAACATATCATCCACGTCCAGTAGAAGATATGTCATAGTTGAATTCCCGGCTCTCTTCATGTACACACAACTGTCATACCTTGATCTTGAAAAACCAATCTTCAACATGTGTTCATCGAACTTCAAATACCACTGCCTCGAACTTTGCTTTAAACTATAAAGAGATTTCTTCAAGAGACATACCTTGTTCTTGTTCTCCGGCAAAACAAAACCTTCGGGCTGATTCATGTAGATGGTTTCCATTAAATCACCATGTAAAAATGTCATTTTTACATCTAGTTGGTGTAACTCCAAATTTTCTTGAGCCACAATTGCTAACATAATCCTTATGGACGTATGCTTCACATAGGTGAGAAAACTTCATTGAAGTATCCCTTCTTTCTGTGTAAAACCTCTTGCAACCAGCCTTGCCTTGAATCTCACTTGTTCTTCAGCCGGAACCTCTACCTTCTTCTTGAAAATCCATTTGCAGCTCACAGCCTTCTGTGACTTTGGCCTATCCACAAGAATCCAGGTCTGATTTCTCTCCAAAGAATTTAGCTCTTCCTTCATAGCAAGCATCCACTGGTCTCTTTCATCACACTCTACTGCTTCAGTAAAGTTCCTTGGCTCTTGGTAACTAATCTTTTCAGCAACATTTAGAGCATAGTATACCATATCTGCATGACCATACCTCTGAGGTGGATGTATGGTTCTCCTCAGCTTATCACGAGCCAAGCTGTAGTTTCTGAGATCCACACCATGTTCCTGGTCTATTCCTGGATCTGTTCCTGAAATTGTTCTTTCTTCAGTGACATGATCATCTACCTAATCATCCTTATCCCCCTCGAGCTCCACCTCAAAACCAGTAGTATCTGCATCCTTATTGCTCACTACTTGAGGCTCCCGTGCATTTACAAGAAACGACATCACCCTTTCATTAAAAATCACATCTCTGTTGATTATCATCTTCTGGTTATCAGGCTCCATGCACCATAACTTGTAACCTTTTACACCTTTGGGATACCCGAGCATTATGCACTTCAGAGCCCTCGACTCCAGCTTGTCCCGCTTTATGTGTGCATAAGCTAAACACCCAAAACTTCTTAGATAAGAATAATCGGCAGCCCTTCTATTCCAAACCTCATCTGGAACTTTGAAATCTATGCATGAAGCTGGACATTTGTTAATAAGATAACAAGTTGTGGATGCAGCTTCTCCCCAGAATTTCCTCGGCAAACCCGAACTTGCTAACATGCATCGAACTCTCTCAAGAATACTCTTACCAGGTACAGTCCTATGCCTCTTGATCCCCTTGTTCCTGCAATGTTCCTTAAATTGTTCTGATAGAAATTCCAATCCATTGTTCGTCCTTAAACACTTCAGCTTAACACCTTTCTCCAGCTCCACTTCGTTGCACCATTCCTTGAACTTCAAAAATGCCTCATCCTTGGATTTAAGAATATAAATTCAAATCTTCCTTAAGAAATCATCTATGAACAAGATGAAATACTTGCCACCTCCAAGAGTTTTTGTCCTTGTAGGCCCATGAAGATCTGAGTGAACATACTCAAGCCCAGCGGTCAAAGTGTGCTTTCCTTCACCATACGGCTGCGTCTTAATCTTACCCATGATGCATGCCTCACATGAGTCAATCTTAAACTTAGTAGGATTCTAGAGCAGATTTTGTTTCAACAGCACATTCAAACCCATCTCACTAACATGGCCAAGCCTTGCATGCCACAGATTCGACTCATCCTTCACATTGACCTCTACTTCTCCGGTCACTGTTTTAGCTATGAGATAGTATAAACTATTGTTTCTAACTCCTCTCATAACAATCTTCGAGCCTTTCATAACATTGATGTATCCTCCAGCAGACTTAAAACTATATTCCTTAAATTCTAACGTTCCAAGAGATATCAAATTCCTTTTGAGCTGAGGGATATACCTGACTTCCGTGAGAATCTTGACGGATCCATCATGTACTTTAAGCTTCACACTACCAATGCCTTTGACGCTGCAAACTTCACTGTTTCCCAAAAGTACAGACCCCAAACTCTCATACTTCAGGTCAAGAAACCAACTCTCGTACGGACACATATGGAACGAACACCCTGAATCCAGAATCCACTCATCGCCAATATGAGTATTCACCACGTTCAGCATTTATGCAGTTTCACATTGCTCCGTGACATCTGCAGAATCTAGCTTTTGATTCTTCAAGGTTGCTGCCTCCTTCTTCCACATGGGACAGTCCTTCTTGAGATGCCCCGGCTTCTTACAATGAAAACAATTTCTTGTTTCCTCTTCTTTTCTTTTTGACTGGCCAGACTTCTTCCTATTTTAAGAGAATTTCTTCGACTTTCCCGACTTCGTGAACTTCTGCTTCACATTCAAGCCTTCACCCAGAGGCTCTGTCTTCCCGTCATTCAACTTCTGCAGCTCCTTTGCCCTCAAAGCAGACTCCATATCCTCCAAGGTGATGGTACCATCCATACCATACAGCTTGGCATCTTTCAAGTGATCATAAAACCTAGGCAAAGAGTTCAATAGGATAATCGCCTTATCCTTGTCGTTGATCTTGATATCTATATTCTCTAGATCATCAAGAACCTTGTTGAATTCGTCTAAATGATCCTAGATACCCTTCTCCTCCGTAATCGTGTAGGAATATAACCTCTGCTTCATGTATAACCAATTTGCGAAAGTCATCGTCATATAAAGACTCTCTAACTTGGTCTATACACCAGCTGCAATCGTCTCCTTCGAAACTTCTCTCAAAACCTTGTCCGCCAAACACAAGACCACAGCGCTATGCGCCTTGTTCTTGATCTCATCAATCTTCTCCGGTGCTACTGCCTTCTTCAACTCGGCTTCAGATTTGAGTGTATCTGCCAATCCATGTTGGACGAGTAATGCCCTTATCTTGATTCTTCGAAGGCTAAAATCGTTCTTGCTGTCGAACTTCTCCACATCGAACTTTGTAGAACCCATTCGTGATCTCCTCATCGCCCACTTGTTAGAATTCCTATCAAGAAACGATCATCAAAACACAAATCTCAGAAGCAGTAATTAATGTTCTCGAATCAAGAACATAAATAAGAACACGCTAAAAAAAATAGAATGTAAAAGCAAACACAACACACCAGAATTTACGTGGTTCGGCCGTAAAGCCTACGTCCATGGGAGGGTCAACCGGAGATTGATTCCACTATCAGAAACAAGAGAAGATTACAGTTTACACGATAATATTTCAACCTATCTAAGTTATATGTCCTAGCAAAGAATAGAACCCCGGAAAATTTTCTCACCCCGTAAACTCTACTCCAATCTCTCTCTCTCTCTCTCTGCGCTCTCCCACATAATTCTTTATGCAATTCTGTCTCACGCTCTCTACCTTCTGTCTCTCAACATGGCTGCTACATGTATATGTGTATATATACTGCTCTCAAGAGTCCTAAACCTAGTTGGAAACAAATCCGCTGCAGATCTTCATCTCGATCTTTTCCTTGTAGCCCAAGACAACAACTTACTCCAGCTTTCTCATAAGCCCTTCTGAGTTTTCCGTTGTTACAAAACCTCCCAACTATTTAGACCTATTTGCAGTCACACCCTCATACATCAACAAAAAAAATCCTTAAAGAAAAAAACTTTACCTTTTAAATTTTATTATACTAACTCATTTTCTTATCATCCATCTCCAGCTGTCCAAGATTAATTTGTAGGAGGGATGGAGCATTATTTAATTTAATATTTCTGGGAAATTATTTATGCCCAAATCATCGATGTCTCATGTCAGTAATTTCTAAGTTGTATACATACTTATGTAATTCATGTTTTATTCGTGTTTTTGTATATGTTCTTAATATGAGAACAACAATAACAGAAAGCAGTAAGGAACACGATAGTTTGATAACCCAGTTCGGTGATAACACACCTACGTCTCGGGGACAAATCTGAGAGAAATAATTTACTATTACGAAGTACGGATGCTTTAGAATCTTGCACAAAAGGACTCCACCTTATGTCACCTTTAGACAACCGTTTACAACTTCCTTTTTTAGCGTGAACTATACTGTGAGAGACACCTACAGTCAGGCTTCAGCCACCGGCAGATGGCACCTGTTCTCTAGCAGCTTCATCAATGAAGTAACCGGCTAAACGATACGTTCATAACTCACACATCTACTAGCACAACCCTAGTAGGAAAAATGTGGCAGACACTCTGTAGGAAACTTTGCAATATGCAAAGTGATATTCAAGCTCCCGGTCTCTCAAAGTGCGCAGCCGCGGTCTTCATCTTGAGAGGATATAAATACGTGTCTGCATTAGGGTAATTCTCAACCCTAAACTTAATCTCCAAAAATTATATATTCTAGATAAGAATATATTGTTATATCTCTACAAAATCTTTGAAATATCTATAGAATAATATCCTGCACAATCTCCTTCACTCTCCACATGTATCTTGAAGGAAATATATCTCCAAAATATATCCTCACATGCATAAGCTACGCAGCGGAATAAAACATTGGCTACATAAATTGCCAATCCAAAAAAATATTATGATTAAATGAACCGTATGCAATAACAATCTCACCCTTTGGCATTTATGTAGACAAAACCAATGCATACCTTAAACAAATTTCATCAACTTTAAACTCTAGCAGCGCATCACTCAATTTGCTTTTAACAAAAGAACCAAAGTAGCAACACACGTCCACGAATTCTAAATAATAAATTCATAACTGCTGCAAAAATCATGGAACCAACACCGAACGAACATGCTTTACTTGCAACAGCATACCAGTAACACAACAAGAAAATATAACAACTTCATAAGCAACTCCAAATGCAACCAAACTTGCGTCTGATCTTTTCAACTCCCCCTGCATCCAAGCTCTTCCAAACTTGCATTTGATCTTTTCAGCTCCTCCTGCATCCAAGCTCTTTTCTCCCCCTTTTTATCACAAAAATACAAAGGGACACCAACAAACTAAGCACCACAAGTATCAACACTTATCTCATTAATAGTTCAAGCAAACTGAACTGAACTCCGAGGAACATCCTAAGAGACATTTTCAAGAACATCACCACGTACAGTTATCAATCTTCATGAAATATAGAGCACTACAAACCATTGTGCATCAATACGTAGCACACTTCCCCTGCATACTCGACTGCCACTGAAACCAAGCAACATTACTATAATATTCCCCCTCAATCCGAGCTTCTCTTCCTCCTCGACAGAGTGTAACCTTCTCGAAATTCATAGCTTTAGTAGTAATATCCGCATTCTGGCATTCAACTCCTCAAAAAGCTTGATCCACTCAAAATCAACAAAAAGACCTACAATAACTCTTGAATCAATCTTCTACAACACCAATCACAAGACTTCACAATAGCATGCTTTTGCTCGATAGAGAAGATGGAACAGAACATTGAGGAACATCTTCAGGAACATTTTGAGGTACATCCTCACCTATAGCAGCTTGTTCAACATCAGATAACCTGGATCCATGTGGTTTTCCAACATTATCCTCATACACATCAGAATTCAACATTTCATGAATAAACCTAAAAGCCTTCAGAGCTTTCCCATGAAAATCATCACCACCACATTCTGATATGGCAAGATCCCATGAATAAAATCTGAATGAGCCATCTTCCAAATTAGATATTTAGACATCTCTACCAATAGAAACTTGATATGTTGTAGACCATGAAAAAAAACACTTTAAGAACACTGAAAGAAGTGAATCACATCTCCACCAGAGGACAATGAAGAAAACCACCTCTAGAATAACCATAATCAACAACATCTTCAAGACATCTTGGAGAACATTGGTATCTTTTATTCCTCATCATTCTTATCGACTAGATAGAGGACATAATCTGAAGAATTCAGATACCACGAAGATTCAACGATGATCTTAAAATATTAATCCTTCACCATCCAACGCCTTGACAGAGAGGTCATCACTTACAGCCCAATAGAAGCTCATGCCTCTTGAATATAAACAGAGAAATACCAAACTTTCACATAAGTTCTGAGGTAGAGTCAATTTTACATAAACTCCAACTTCACTTCTTGTCATCTTTCCACATATTTCCATGAATATGTTGCGCATCTTGCACTTGTTCATCCCAAACTTATGAAAGACGAAAACTTCGATCTGTGACTGCTTCATCAGAAAGTCAAGAAAATACCAAATAATAACATCATGAGTGAATGTCTGAACGAAAGCAATCTCTAGGTTGATCCGTTCAGAGAATGATAGGTTCTCAAAACCACCTCTTTCATGCTTCATTTTCTCAACAAAAACTCCAAAGATAAAATAAGTTTTCAACATTCTTCGAAATGGTTTCATCACATTTGCATCTGTGATTTCTTCATTCAAATGATTAGATTTTGAATCTAAACAATCAAGTGAAGAATCGAACTTGAAAGAGAGAAAATTATTGGAATCAAACAAACATTCAAGTTTTTTAATACGAACCTCAATAGCACCAAGATCCTCTCTAGCCTGAAGATTTTCAGCATTAAAACCATTTTCAATGCCCTCACTAACACGAACTTCATCAGCATCACAAGCATTTTCAAGGACATATGTGGTAATACTCACTTGTGTTGTAACAGACCCAAATTCAGCAGTTGATATGCTTTCTTCGATCACCTCCAAAGAATCATAGTTTTCTCTTTCCCAAACATCTTCAGGAACATATTCAGGAACACTTGGTGCAGATTGTGTCAGAACTTCAAAACTTATCTCAATCTCATTCACATCCATCTTCAGCACTTCAAATTTGGAAGTAATTTGAGATAACTTTTGTTCATGACCGTGGATGTTCTCCCTAAATATATCATTCAAAAAATTCCAAGCCTCCATTGCAGAATCATAATCTGAAACTAGTGTAATAATATTTACACTTACAGTGGCATAAATGAGTCTTAGAGCTTTCTTATTTGAATAGAAATTTTATTCTTCAAAAGATGTCCATTTAGTTCTTGCTTTTGGACTTCTGTCAGCACCAATAGGAGAAGTCCATCCTTGAACAACAGCTCTCCAAACCTTCTCATCGATAGCTCTTATAAAACACCTCACTCTGACTTTCCAATAGCCATAATTCATGCCATCAAATATTGGTGGCCCTAATTCTTCCTCCAATGAATTCATCTACATAGAAAAATTATCACAGAAGTATGCACAACCTTAGAAATATATCTCAAAGATCACAACACCTGAAAAATAACCTTGGTGACCTGCTCTGGTACCAATTGTCATTCTAAGTTGTATACATACTTAGTAATTCATGTTCTTATTCGTGTTTTTGTATATGTTCTTAATATGAGAACAACAACAACAGAAAGCAGTAAGGAACATGATAGTTTGATAACCCAGTTTGGTGATAACACACCTACGTCTGGGGGACAAATCCGAAAGAAATAAATTACTATTATGAAGCACGGATGCTTTAGGATCTTGCACAAAAGGACTCCACCTTATCTCGCCTTTAGACAACCGTTTACAACTTCCATTTTTAGCGTGAACTATATCGTGAGAGACACCCACAGTCAGGCTTCACTGATGCGATCACAATACGCGAAACTGAGAATCGAACAACGTCAGACACGAAAGATTCAATCCAAATATAACTATGAAAAAAATCGAATGACAATTCCCCGAATTTCTACCCAATTACACTGAATAGGTGTCGACAGAAACCTAAGCAATTCAATTCCGATTAAGCTCAAATTTTAACACGAGTTACAACTTAGGGTTATGAAGAACATATCCAAAATTCAGCGAAAACGCACGAGTAGTTTTCTATTTGGCACGGTGGTGATTTTCAGGACGAGTTAGGGTTTCAAAAACGGATCTGAAATTAATCTAAGGGTTTTCTGGGATGGAATAGCTACAGGATCGATGGAGGATGGATATTTATGATATATGAACGATGATGAATGGCTGGAAATGAAAAGAACACGAATTGCAGAATTCAAACGGAAACAAATTGTGAATCTTACCCGAAACGAACCTCGGATCTACGTGAATCCAAAACGCGTTTATGGAGCAATCTTTGTGGCTCGACTAACCCGGATACTACGAGATATCACGAACGAGTCGATGAATTCAAGTTTGAAATCGCCAACAATCAAACTCTACCAAGAACCTATAGTATCGTGAACCGAAGCACGAAATATGAGACAAAACGATCAACTAGATTTCTGATTCAATATTGTCTGTTTCAAAGTATGAACGAAAATTAACATAAATACTAATCTAATTCCTAAGCTAGGTAGGTTTTCGAAATTAGCAAGACTTGGGCTTGATAATTTCGGACTCCTTAATTAAATATAACTGGGCCAATTAATCACCTAAACATGTTGTGATAATTGGACTAAACTAAATTAAAAATAAATATAAAGTTTTTAAGCCCAAATAAAATATAAGAAAATTTGTTTTCTTGGACTTGTCTTCCTTTTCTTCAATGATGGACGCCCAAATCTTCATCTTCAACACTTGTTAAATTCACCAACTTGTATTGATGAAATTCGACTCCATCATTTGTCAATCTCTTCGAAATGTAGCATTGCAAATAACCTTGCAAGCTTCTTGGCTCTCGACCTCGTCACTGCTCCTCCGAGCTGCAAGTCCCGATTGGTCTCTTCAATGCTAAATCCCGTCTCATCATTCACACACCGGCAGATGGCACCTGTTCTCTAGCAGCTTCATCAATGAAGTAACCGGCTGAACGATACGTTCAGAACTCACATATCTACTAGCACAAATCTAGTAGGAAAAATATGGCAGACACTCTGTAGAAAACTTTGCAATATGCAAAGTGATATTCAGCTCCCGGTCTCTCAAAGTGCGCAGCCGCGGTCTTCATCTTGAGAGGATATAAATACGTGTCTGCATTAGGGTAATTCTCAACCCTAAACTTAATCTCCAAAAATTATATATTCTAGATAAGAATATATTGTTATTTCTCCACAAAATTTTTGAAATATCTATAGAATAATACCCTGCACAATCTCCTTCACTCTCCACATGTATCTTGAAGGAAATATATCTCCAAAATATATCCTCACATGCATAAGCTACACAGCGGAATAAAATATTGGCTACATAAATTGCCAATCCAAAAAAATATTATGATTGCATGAACCGTATGCAATAACCAATTTTAATAATTGAATAATTTTTAATAACTCTTCTACAAACGTAACCACCTTCCTCTTCGTGTGTGTTTGACTTGTTTTAGAAACGACAGTTAACCATCACACCCATACACGCACCCACACAAAGAAAACCTTATTAATATTGGTTTATACCACATGGCCATATTTTCTCTTAGAATTAGAAGTTCACCTTATATCATTTGAACTAAAAGTATAGCAATAACATTGCTCTTAGTTTGAAAAAATAATGTAACATTGATCTTTCTTTGAAGATATTGATGTCTTATTTATTAAAAGTATCACATCTCCATATGAATTATTTTTTAATACAAATATGCATGTATATACGAAGTATAAGTTTATATTGACCAAACAACTTAACAATTGAAACTTGAGCAAGTTAAGTGATATGATTGTACCTCTTGTAAAAGTAATTAAGAACAACACCGAAAAATTAGTCATTTTATCAACTTTCAATATCTCAAATCTAAATTAAATGGCTAATTAACTTAATCTAAATTTGCTATTATGTAGTAACATTTTTTTCACCTTGATTTCATATACTAGTAGTTCAAAATTTGGCTTATAGCGTCATGATGATCACTCACAAAAATTATATTTAAATAGCTTAAGAATAATAACTAATTGAACTAAAATCTAAATTAGCAAGAACAAGAAAGTTCTCAAATAAATAATTAAATTTACAAAGAAAAAAGAATAAGAATTTCAAAAAGATAAACTATGTGTTCTGTTTCTTTTTTTAAAAAAATTAAATGTAATATTATGTTTTTTATTTATTTATAAAACTAAATGTAGATTTATGGGAGTGGGGTCGCTTGATTTTCACAATATGTATTACCATTTATATAAAATCTATTGTTGGGAATCCTCTGCAATAGTTTTGATGATGTTATTCGAAACCACACTTAGATCTAGTTTACTCTTTTCTAGAATAAAGATTGATAGGAGCCATCTGCATTTTGTATAGCGTAGAAGTTATATCAACATAGATAGATTGATCAAACTTGTAAAGGATGAGATCGTTTAGACGAGCTTTCCTATAGGAGATCGATCTGGCATCTAGATCCTCCTTCAATCCGCTATAGAAGACCAGCTGCTCTAATTTGAAGAAATCATCGAGCTGGTGTTTTAATCCGCTGTTTGGTCAAACAGCTCGAGTCGTCCTGTTCTTGTGCCACGTCGGCTGCCAACTAGGACGATCCCCAATGGCTAGAAGTGAGTCAGCAAACAACAGCTCCCTGCCACTGGTCAGAACTTCAACGGCTAGAATTGAAATTCTAGGCCTATAAATACTTTAGCCATTCAGAGTTGTTTCTCATGGGAATTTCATTTCAAGAGCCGAAACTCTGTAGAAATCTCAAATGTTATCAAAGCAAACTCAACACTCGAAATATGAAGAGAATTCCCAAGTGTTGATACCAAGGAGATCTCTGAATTCATTCTACCCAAGTTCTTGAAGCGTTTACTACTGCTTAAGAACTCTACAGAATCATCAACCTTCAAGTTCAGAAGCTGTTCGTTACAGAAGTTGAAGATCTGTTCGCTCGCCATTGCTGAGAAATCAAGCTCTGCAACTGGAAGAGCTCGCTAGGTGTTAGTTCATTTTAGCAAAAGTTGTAAGGGTCACGATCCCGTAATTCGTGCTTAGGTTTCGACAAGTTAGTCGGAATTTGAGACTGGTACTCAGCCAGTAAAAATAAGAGAGAGGTGAATTCAAAGGTATAGTAAAGGGATTTTCAATTTTGACGGAAACTGACGTGGACGTAGGATGAGTTTCTCCGAACCACGATAAACTAATTATGTCGAGCTCTCTCTCTCTCTCTATCTTCTACATTCAGTTTATTATATCTTTACTTGCACTAACAATCATACATCAAGCATTCATCTCATCAAGCTGCAAAAGAGTTTACACTTAAAAGAATTTTCTAAAGAGCTTTTCATAAAACCACCAACTTCCGCATATCGATCGATCGTGATAAGTTCGACAACTCGCTTGTTGAACTAAAGGGATCGAGTTGTACTTTGTATCGAGCTTCTTATACGAGCTGGTTTTATAAAAGTGTTAAGTTCAAAAATCATAGGAAATTTGTGTATTCCCCCCTCCCCTCTCCCCCCACCATACACCAATTAGCTATTTCTGGGACCAACATCTATTAAATTAATTTAAATATATATATAATGAGGACATAATAGGCAATTTATATTTTATAAAATAAGACTATTTTTAATATAAGTATAAATTATAATCAAATTCGTGAATTTGTTATCGTAACATTTTCTATTTGCCATATTAATTACAAGGATTCAGATCATCTATTATCTAATGATGTGACATTCTCTATTGCACTATTAGATGATTGTCATGTATTCACAAAAATTCCAAAACCAGTCATTTTTCATTATGAAATTTTTAATTATTGCTAATTTTGAAAATATTATAGACACGTGGCAATCATTTAACGATGCAACAAAAAATTCACATAGTTAGGCAAATAGAGGATTCGAATCCCAATTACAAACCCTATATGTTTAAATTGACACATCAAAGTTGAATTAATAGTGGCGAATCAATTGTATACTTCATATCAACATATGGGCGTGAAGATGATCATTTTCGGGAAGAAAATATGTATTCTACTTTCTTCTTTTCTTTTCTTTTTAATAAAGAAAATACTCGCCATATAACTATAACTATTTCTTTTTTTGATAAAATTACTCGCTATATAACTATAACTATGTGTGTATTGCAGATATAAATATAACCCCATGTTTAAAATACTCTAATTATTACGGTTGGTTATTTATTTTATTTTTTTCTGAGAATAAGTGGTCAAAGTTTGAATATAGTCGCCGAGGATATTAAAAAAAATAAAAATAAAACAGAGCCAGCATTGAAAATGAGTGGTCGAAAGGTGCTGAAATTTCACCGGAATCGTGTAATTTCAATTTTATTTCGTTTTGGTATCATCGTGTAAAGTACATGACTACTTAATTACGTATTTATGTAACTGAAACAAAAGATGAAAAACAAACATGGTTTAATTGAACAAAATATATAGCCGCCGACTTTGTTCATGAAAACAAACACACGATAGCATCGAACATTACCTATACAACGCCACGTACGTGTAAGGGAAAAAAATTGAAAATCCCTAGAGAAAATCATCCAAATCCCAGCTTTCCGAAATCTCAAACTTGAACAAATCACTGCAGAAAGTACTCTCTCTTTCATCTTCCCCGCCGCCATTGATTTCGGAGGCGGAATTAAAGGTGTGAGGGCTAGAGAGAGGCGTCGACAAAACTGAATCCAAGTTAGTATTACTATTATTATGGCTGCTGCTGCTGCAGTTACTGTTACTGTTACTGTTCATCGAATGAAAACTCGAGTTTTCAGACAAATCGGAAACTCCATACCCATCAAAACTCGATAAATCTGCAGGAAAACTCGCATTGGTAGTAGGCATCAGATTATCTTGAAAAAACTGAGACTGGTTCTGAAGCGAAGAAGCATCGTCGTTGAAAGTTGGTGCGGGGGTTTGTTGGTTAATAATATTCTCAAACTGATTAGGTAGGATCGGTGGGGCCGGCAACAAGTGGCTATGATCGCCACCGTTGGATGAGATCAGAGCCATAGCCTGCGTCAACGCCGCCGGATTGATCAGCAGCGTCTGGAGGCGGAGGAGGCTCTGCAGGTTCAGCTGCGCCGCCGCCGACGAGAGGTCTGAGAAATCGAGCCGCGGCGCGTGGGTGACCGGATCGATCCCCATCCGGAGCAGCCGCTTACGAATGTGGGTGTTCCAGTAGTTCTTGATCTCGTTGTCCGTTCTTCCCGGCAGTCGCGCTGCGATGGCCGACCATCTGAAATGATGGAAATTCATATTATAATTAGGGTTTATTATTTAATTTTTTCCTTGATTATTTAAATATTTAAAAAAAATGATGAGAATAAATCATACTTGTTGCCGAGTAGGGTGTGGAGTTGGATGATGGTTTCTTCTTCCTCGAATGAAAATCTGCCTCTCTTAATATCTGGTCTTAAGTAGTTAGTCCATCGGAGGCGGCAGCTCTTCCCGCATCTTTGAAGGCCTGCATTTTTGGGGAGGTTTCTCCAATTTCCGGCGCCGTGGGCCTCAATGTATTGAGTAAGCTTCATGTCTTCTTCAGGCGCCCATGGACCTTTCTTCAGCCCGCTTTTGTCGCAGCATGGCGATCTTCCCATTCTTGAGCGAGCGAGAGAGAGAGAGAGAGTTGAGAATATTGAAAGAAACGAAAGTGTAAGGTTTGTGTAGGTCCGGTTGAGAAGTTGATGAGAGACAGCGTATTTATAGAAGGAAAAGGAATACACATTCAAGTCAATGTGAATGCCGCCGCCCCTCTCTCTCTCTCTCTGGTGCGCTGTCTCAAGGGCGATGGTAAAAATTTTATACTACACAATACAATAATTGGATAGCGAAATAATTAATTAGTTGACGATTAAGGAAGAAGTATTGCCTTATTAAGGAACTTCTCTACTTTGAAATATAAGTGCCCATGTTTGGTTTAGCCCAAATGTTCCTTTATGAAGGAAGTTTGAAAAATTAATTACAAATTTTGGAATCGTGAAAGAAAATGATTAACACCGGTCTTGAGTGAATGTGAAGATTAGAAATATTGGACGGATGTCCTAATTTTCGTTTTATTTTCAATTTGACATTTATATATTTACATATCAAATTAATGCTCTTCGATCAATTAATGTCTTCCAAACTAAGATTATCTATTCATTTTTTTTTTTCGCAGGAAATAAAATGTGATGAGATATGAACTCATTAAACTAATTTACTGTTATAAACTAGTCTTTATATATATAGGATGAATCATGTGTAAATAAGTTCTGGTATGAAAATAGGAACATATCTGGACCATTGATCTAAGTTAGATCTATGGTTGATATTGATTTAAACATGATTACAAGGTACAATAAGCATAATTATATTTAAGCATCAATTTGTATATTAGAAAGCACAATTGTATATTAAGCTTAATTCTATGCAGACTTAAGCATGAATTTGTTACCTTTAAGCGTTATTCTTATTTTCTCATGCTAGGATTTATTTATATGCGAACATTTCTATATATATATATATATATATATATATATATATATATATATATATATATATATTGAAATATGTCTCACAAATTTCAATCAAATGTATCAATACTAGTTAGACAGATGGAGTACTAATTTATACCGACTTCAAAGGTAGACATACTACTTATAAATCGAATTTTGATTCAATCTTAAAAAGATAATTTAGTGTAAAAATAAATTGATTTATGACTAAGAGATAATAAATTTAGCCAAGGGATCGGACAGGTGGCAGCCAAAAAATGAGCTTTGACTTGTTACATAAAATCTTCAAAACAAAGACCGATTGGTCGGTATGGTTGTTACATCTCCTACCCAATTATAAGCCTATGTTTCATTTTCTCCATCAATTGCTTCTAAACTTCAAAAACTAACTTTGTTTTTGGCATTAGATTAGACGGAACGGGACACTATTATAATTTTAAATCTCGATCCCTAGTTAATCAGATTATGTACTTAATTTAAAAGTAATAAAAATGCATATTAGTGCAATGCAATATTAATGAAGTGTGCAGGTTTATCATTTCTGGTCACGAGATTAAATCTCACTTATTGATTTCAGTTCATTAATTGATTTCTTTTTCTCTCTTGACAATGCTTGCATGTATGGTCCAAAATAATGGTAGTGTATATAGATTGTAGATACGAAAATATTACGAATGGAGGAGGCAATTCATGCTAGCTAGTTATTTGTGTCTATAGTTGTTATTGTTAATTTATTTCTTTGTTATTGTGATTTATTCTAATTAATTATATGAGTTTAAGTCTAACACGTGTTTACCTGCTACATAATCCCAGCATCCAAATTGGGGCAATTTGTGTGGCCACGTACATTTACATGACGATTGATGATCATGAAATTATTCATGTCAACAGCCACCTTCACCTATTATTTTCATTATTTCAAATAATTTATATTATTCAACTCAGGCTGTACGTAGCTTGCCATAAACACACACACATGCGTATTTTACGTGTATGTGGTGGGGCCTGAGCGTATCAAAATTTATCTTAATTTATTCAATTTTCAACTTCTCATTGATCAAAAGTGGAAGTTCTTGATTTCATGTTTAGGAAGAAAAAAAAAGTACTATTAATTAACATGATATATAACATGATAATAAGTGTATTAAGAGTATCTCCAATAGTTTACACAAAAGTATAGCAGAAAAAGAATATTCTAGAATATTCATTTTATTTATTTATTTATTTTTAATAATATGAAAAAATAAAATAAATTTATACGAACAATAAAAATTTAAACTCATTAAATTAATATGCAAAATGAGTAGATATTATGAATAAATAAAACTACAAATCCTAATATTTTTAGAAAATTACAAAAAAAAGGGAAAACGATGATCGAACCTCATCAAAACCTCTTAAATGAGTAGGAAAAAGAGTAATTTTAATTTTTTTATGTAATTTCTTGATTTATGTAGTTTTTATTTTTGTTATTTTGCATTATTAATACTATTTTAAACGTATATCAAATTGAATTGTAGAAGAAATAAAAATTTAATACAACAAAACATACTAAATCAAATAAAATACAAAATAACACACAAAAAAAAGGTTCAATGCATAAAGAAAAAAATGGAGGGATGAGGGAATGCTACAATGTTCCTATATATTTGAGAGGATATTATTCATTACACAAAAATAGGGATGTTGGGTGTTGGAGCAAAATCCACAAAATCCAATAGTTGGGAGCAAAAATAGGGATGGGTGTTGCTACAACTACAATGTTCCTATGTAGTTGGGTGTTGGAGCAAAATCCATCCCTCAAAATAGGGCTCAGCCCTGTTTTGAAGAGATGTTGGAGCTGTAATTAGCAATTACACAAAATATTACTAATTAATGATATCGAAAATGAATGCTCTTTAATTCATGGGTCTAATCAAATATGTATCATGAAACTATATTTGATATGATTTACGGAGTATAATTTACCACAATGATTTGAGGGGAAATTTCCGGTATGATAAATTTTTACCGACATAGTCAAAAAGAGATAGTTCGGTTTAAAATATATATTTACCAAACTTCGACTTATGCTCCCTGTTTGGGTCTAATATATAACGAATAATTTTTCAATTAGAAAATGGTGAAAAAATCCAGCACACCTTACCACACTTGTCGATATATTGTGCTTCAGTAGAATGAAATTACATAACGCTTACGTACAATAAATTAATGGTCTACTTAACAATAACAACTTTATTAATTGTGTTCAGTAAATTAAATAAATTTATAATCCACTATTTCGTTATTAATTGCTTGGGTTTCTTGCACAAACATACTTCTTGTAGTAATTAGTTGTCACCAGTCTATTGTTTTTTAATGAAGTTTTACCCAAATTAGCCACCACGTACGTAAGTTAGTTTAGACCCTCGATTATTTAATTTTGATGATTCTAGTGTATGAGCTGTTAATATATAACCTTCAACAAACTCTCAATTATGTATTATGCCCACTGGCGACTCCAGCATGGAACATTGGGGGTACAGCTGTACCCCAAAAAAAAATAAAAATTTACTAGTATTATGTATTATGTATATATATTAACAAAAAATACTAGTATTATATATATATTCTGTAAAATGGTACTATTAATGTTATATACTCACTCTGTCCGCTGAATGTCCCGCTGAAATGGTCTTCCTTCTTGAACATATGTAAGGAGTATAATAAGAAAACAATGTTATTTCGGTGGGATATAAGGAGTAATTATTTTTCGCACCCCCGAATTATAATTCCTGGAATCGCCACTGATTATGCCCCTTTTATTTTATTTCGCCACCCTGATTAATTATTAATTCGAAGAATTGGAACGAAATCTGATCTTGATAAGAACTACGTAAGTTGACGATATCATGCAATTAATTTAATATATAAAATAAATCATTCTTAGCCATTAGATTTAGAAAGAGAATGATTATAGTAGTAATATGCATGCGTAAAAGTTTGAATAATCTACGTCAAAGTTTCATGCAGATACGTGTATGGTAGCATGCAGACAGTTTACGTGAAGTGTGCATGATAAATCGTCACTAGATTAAACAATTAGGGGACATATGCCTCCTATGTTTCTATTACTGAAGACCCCCCAAATCTAAGATTGAGATTAAGGTTAATTATTTAACAGAATCCGTCTATAATAAAATAGATTAAGATAAATTAAACACTTAATCGGTCGTTAGGTGGCAAAAACTAATTGTGGAAATTAATAGGTTTAATATGGACACCCCCAGAGATCTGAGGTGGATGACGTGTAATGATGTAAGCTTTAATTTGAAATGTTCATTTTTTTTTTTGCGAATAATATCATCTTATAAGCCCAATTTATATGCCCATTATTTTTAAGCCCGTATATAAATTTTCAAATCACAATATAGGCCCATATGGAAAGAACGAATTTCCAATATTAAAGATATAAATTTGAATCTGAATAAGACATATTTTCTTCGGGTAATTCTATACATAGCCATAGCCCCCAAATTACCCTTCATAGCCCCCTCTTTAAAATATAAATTAAAATAAATATGATTGTACTATTTCACCCTTTTAGCCCCAATTTTAATTAAATGATAACTAAAGCGTAACCCCTGAAATAATCTACCAATATAGAGTAGCCTCCATCCCATATCAATTCATCACAGCCTCCAACAAGCAACATTAGTCGTCTTCAGTTAAACATGGAAGAAAAAAAATTCAATGTGAAGAAGAAGTCCAATTTCATACTCTACAGAAGTAACAACATATGTTCACAGATTTTCAATAGGTATTATCTTATTAATATGTGTTCACGATCTTTGATATTCACTATCATTAATCTATTGGTGGCAATTTTGTTGTTCGATGTTATGTTTAGGAGCATGATATTGTACAAACAAACTGGTTTCACAATCATTCCAAAGTTTTGCAAAAATACGCATAGTTTGTGGTGTTTCCAAACCCACTAATCAAAGCTCGTCTCTTGGCGAAAAGAATAGGCAGAATCTGAATCCATCGCGACTTACAGCCAACGCCACTTGCACAAACAAAAATTACAATAAACTTAATAATATTTTCTCCTGCGGTGGTTTCACACAAAAAATACAAAATTCAAGAATAATCATAGAATTGGGGAAAAAGAAATCATCTTTCTATCTCTCAGCTATCGATAGAATATTATTGGGTTGCTCAGAATCTGATTAGAATCTTCAATAGTAGAGTAGAAAAAGGAATTGGGCAATGCCCTCGTCACCGGTGGCGCCTCCTGTAAGTGGCCACTATTTCATTTTGATTTCTTCTAGCGACGGTTTCAGATGGGTTGTCTTCTGGATTTCTACAAATCACTTGTTATCTTCAAGAAGAAGGAAAAAAAAAAGAAAATTCAAAACAAAAAAACAAAACAAAAACGTGACTATAGGTTCTCTGAAGAAGAAAAAATGGGGGCTACAGTCTACGGTCTCTCGAGAAGAAAAAAGAAAAACGGGGGCTAATAGGTTTCTTCAAGAATATAACGGGGGTTATAAGTCGTGGTTATCATTTAATTAAAATTTGGAGGCTAAGAGGTGAAATAGAACAATTATAATTATTTTAATATTTATTTTAAAGAGGGGGATATAAAGATGATCGATCGTGGATTTTGGAGTGTTTTTATGATGGTGAGATTTATAGAAAAGTTAAGAACACAAGAATTTACGTGGTTCGATCTGTGGGTAGATCTACGTCCACGGAGGAAAAGAGGATGTTTTTATTGAAGTCTCTCCTGCTAAAAATGTACCGTCCCCCTCTTATCTTACAAGATAGCTCTATTTATAGAGAATTGAGGTCACGGGCGTTTCATGGATGCTGCTCTCGCATGTCCATCCGTACTCTGATCATCGCGGGTGGTTGAGAAATCGTGGGGCAGTTGGCTGACTTTGTTGACTCGTTATTGGGCTTCAATCTGGGTGGGCCGAGCTGATCTTGGGCCTCTGGGCCACATCCTATCACATCCCCCCCTAAAAGGTCGGAGAAGCGAGGTCATTGTAGAGAGGTGTAAATTGCCCCGTGGGATTTCGACGAAGTTGAAACTGCACACCGTCTCATTTTGACGAGGTCGAGCTTGAATTGCATTGCCCCGTCGAAAATAAGATTTTGACAAAGCCGAACTTCATACCGCCTCGTTTTGACGAGGTCGAGCTCGAATTGCATTACCTCGTCGAAAATAAGATTTTGACGAAGGCGAACTGCATACCGCCTCGTTTTGACGAGGTCGAGCTTGAATTGCATTGCCCCGTCGAAAATAAGATTTTGACGAAGCCGAACTTCATACCGCCTCGTTTTGACGAGGTCGAGCTCGAATTGCATTACCCCCGTCGAAAATAAGATTTTGACGAAGGCGAACTGCATACCGCCTCGTTTTGACGAGGTCGAGCTTGAATAGTCGTGATATGAAAAGGCACGACTGTTGGTGTCAGGGTAGGTAGGATACGTGTCGCTCTTTTGTTGGAGCAGGCGGAGAGGCGGGATTTGAAAAGGCGTGCCTTTGCTTATAAAAGCTTCCAGTGTACGCTAAAAAAATATTTTCCCCCCTCAATCGTTTCCAATTGTCAGCGAGAGAGAAAACCCTAGACCCAAAATTCTGCAACCGCCGCCGTCCCGTTCAATTTCCCGGTGATTTGTAGTCGGAAAAAGACTTTGACAAGTAAGTACTTTCTTTGTAATGGATTCTTCTTCTTTTCCCCAAGTAGATACTGGTAGGGCTAGCGCACAGATTTCGCCCTCGCCGTCTAGGGTTTTTCCGGCGAGGGTTTGGTTAAATGTACATACACGCACGCTAGTTCCGCCGTCGTTTCGAGAAATTGAATTCCCGCCGGTGGTCGGGTCTAGTGCCTCACTGGCATGTGCCTCGACCATGTCTGTGTCTCATATGCAGGACTTGGCTCGGCGTTTTTTGTTTCCTGAGTCAGTGGAGCTGCTCATGCCTCGTGATGTCGATAGGGGTAGTTCGCCTCCCGTAGGTTTTTTTACCGTTTATGAAGATTATCTTCATTTTGGTCTTCGTTTTCCTTTAAATTGTTTTTTTTTCCGAGCTCTTAGAAGAGTTCCAACTATCGTTAGGTCAGTTGCAACCTCCTTCCATCAAGCAGGTCGTTGGTTTTTGTTTCGAGGTCAGCCGCCGTGGTGGTACGCCTACTGTGGATTCTTTCCTTAGGTTTTTTAGACCTAAGCTTGGTCCAACGGGGTGGGCTTACCTTTCCCCTATTAGTAGGTTCAAGTTAGGGACTCCTACTAAGGTGACGAACTGGCAGAAGAAATTCTTCTTTTGCCGGTGTGAAGGCGTGTCGTTGTACCCTTGGACCACGGCCAAGTTCGTACTTCGAGACACTGGGAAACCAACCGGTGAGCTTGAAACGAGCTTGGTGAACCTCGGCCTCATTGAGAGGGATTATGCCGAGGCTGAGCTCGCAAATCACGGGTTAAGCCCATATAACTCCGTGTCCGATGTGGACTTGGGTGAGGCTCTGCTTCACTGATTTGTGTCCTGCGGTCTCTTTCATTTTTACTGATGTAAATCTTTTTTTTTTTTTTTTTTTTTTTTTAGTGGACGCTCAAGCTATCCAGGCTGCTCTTCAGAACAAGAACAAGAGGAAGAGGCAGAAGCCTTCTGCTTCGATGGTGGAGAAGACGACTTCGGCGACGTCGTCGGAGAGGACAACCGACCTTGGAAGGTCGGTATCCGTGAGCTCGCAGTTGGACGCTCCCGTCCGAAGCTCCTCTCCCCTGCAGCTGGTGGGCCAACGACCTCGACGAACTTTACTCTCATTGGATGACGAAGTGACGGTCGTCGAGAGTGGCCCGACCTCGGGCCAAATGCATGCACGGGAGATGTCATTTCCCGAGGTAAGCGTCAAACTAGAAGTATTTATATATGGTGATTTGTACCTTCTACTAAAATCTTGTCCCTTGGTTTTGTGTTTTAGGAGGCCGAGGCGGCTTTAGATGGGCTGCAGGGCTTGGCGACCTTCATTAGAAGTGGAGTTGCCAAGTTCCAGACAAAGGCTGCCGAGGCTGCGGCGGTGGAAGATCGGCTAATGGCTAAGATCTCTGTCGCCGAAGCCGCGGCACAGGCAACAGCGGACAGGGAGGCGACAGCTTTGGCTGTCGCCGAAGAGGAGAATAAGAAGGTTGCCGATCTTGAGGTAGAAGTGGGTCGGCTGAGGACCCAAGTAGCCGAGGTGGTAGCTGGCCGAGGAGGCGTGTTCCGCGCGTTGGTGGAACGATTCGTCCGGTCTACCCACTTTTCCCGGATGGCTGTCCAGCTGGTGACTGCCATGAGCACCCCGGTTGTCTCAGCGGTGATCGATGATATCGCCAAGGACATCCCGGACTTGGACAAAACCAAGTACGGGTATGCTACCATGACGGAGGAGGAGACACTGCGAGACTTCGCCGAGTTGCTTCTGGAGCATACCTCTTCCATTCCGGTTGTCGAGCGGCTCTCCGCACAGAGGAGTCTGCTAAATGAAGATGTCATTCGGCGGTGTCCTGTTGACAGGTACGAGCTCCTGGAGACGGTCATTGCCGATTTGCTGAAGATGCCGGTTGGGGAGGGGACCACCGAGGAGCCAGCTCGCGACGACCCCACGGAACCCGAGGTTGAACCAGAGGTTGGCCTAGAAGGAGAAAATCGTGATGGAGTCAATTGACACTTTTCACGATTTTTGGCTTCTTTACCCCTCTCTTTTTTTCTTTTTTCTTTTTGTAGCCTTGTACTTCGTCACCATTAGGGTGGCGTTTCATTTGCCGTGTTCGGCTATAAATAAAAAAGGCTCTCTGTTAAACTTTGCTTGCATTTATTCTGTAGCCTGCCCCTGAGTTTTATGATGCTTCCCACCTTGTTAAAGAAATATCCGAGCTTCGCCGAGCTGTAGAAGTAGCTGAGCTCGATGCTTCGGGCTGGAAGAAGCGAGCTGATAACATCGAGATCGAGGCTGAGGTGAAACTTCGGGCCGCTCAGGAAAAACTTGATGAGATGCATGCCAGATATATGGAGCTTGAAGACCAGTACCAATGAGCTCGGGATGACATCAAGACTTGCAAAGAGATCGTCGAGGAGCATATGGAGTACGAGACCATAATTCACCGAGCTGAGGGATCCACGATTTCTGAGACTTACGATAAGGTCAAGGAGCTCCAGGCCCGATGCCGAAGTTACAGGGAGCAATATGGGAATGAATCCTGGCAGGCTAGAGGTGAGTTTGAAGAGCTCATTCATGTAGCGAGCATTTATGAGACAGTCCTTGATCGCTTTCCGAAGTTGAAGCGGCGTCTGTCTTTAGAGGCTGGTTCTGCGACTTCAATTTCTTCCTATCCGGATCCGAGGTTGCTCGACCGTACTTCTAGAGAATTTTTGGAAGGTGAATCTTCGAGGTCCGCTGGCCCGGACCCGAAGATTGTGACACGTCATTCTCGAGAAATTTATAGTCAAGAGCAGCGATCGGCGTCGGGACGGGGTCGGGGTCGGGCGAGCCAGAATGTCCGAGGTAGAGGCCGAAGTTCAGCTTCTGGACAGGGTCGGGGCAGGTTTAGTATAGACGATGTTTTAAACTTTAATTCCGGCAGGGATTTTGCTAGAGATTGGCTTAGCTTTAGTAAGCCAAAGCCTCCGGGTTCCTCGTCTTCTTAATGTAACAATTGTACATTTATTTCTATTCAAATAAAACAAATTTTTTTTGCATTTGTGTTTAAGCTTTCTATCCTTGCCTTTAACCGAGGCAGGTTCCCTTGTATTCAACGAAGGCAGCTTTCTCATAGTCACTTCGTCTTGTGACGGAGTTTGGGCTTTCGGTCGACCACTTCGTCCAGAGATGAAGTTTGGGCTTTTTAGGTAGCCACTTCGTCTAACGACGAAGTTTAGGCTTTCTAGGTGGCTCACTTCGTCTAACGATGAAGTTTAGGCTTTCTAGGTGGCCACTTCGTCTAACGATGAAGTTTAGGCTTTCTAGGTAGCCACTTCGTCTAATGACGAAGTTTAGGCTTTCTAGTTAGCCACTTCGTCCGAAGATGAAGTCTAGGCTTTTTGGTTCTTTATTTGTCGAATTTATCGATAGGGGTGGTCCCCTTACGCGCGTTTAGGTGTTACTCCGAGGCGGAGTTTATTTGCGTATCCTCGTCAGGATTTTAAAATCGAGATACTTAGTATAAACGAGAGAGACGTAAAATGCATGCAAATTATTTAAACGAAAAAAAAGTTTTACGAAGTTAAAATAAGACAAAATTTTTACGAAGTCAAAATAAGACAAAATTTATCAAGACAACTCGATTCCTACGACCTAAATGAACTTGGACATCACCCTCTGTTTATACAAAGTACCTCTTCAAGTGGGTAATGTGCCATGTACGGGGTATGAGCTCACCAGATAGGTGGGCGAGCTTGTACGACCCTTTTCCGAGGACTTCTTGAACTCGGTACGGTCCTTCCCAGGTGGCTTCTAATTTGCCGAGCTTCTCCGCCCTGCTGACCTCGTTATTCCGAAGTACGAAGTCGCCTACTTGGAGCTGTTGATGCTTCACCCGGCTGTCATAATACCGAGCTACTTGCTGTTTGTATCGAGCTTCTTGTATGTAGGCTTGTTCTCATTTTTCTTTTAGCAGATCCAAGTTAGTTCAAAGTCCGTCTTCGTTGTCTTGGGCCGCGAAGTTAAGTGTTCGGGGGCTCGGCAAACCGATCTCTACCGGGATCACCGCTTCGGCTCCATACACCAAGCTGTATGGTGTTTCACCATGTGATGTCCGCGGGGTGGTTCGGTATGACCATAGGACTTGGGGTAAGTTCGCTGCCCAGTCTCCTTTGGCCTTATCCAGCCGGGTTTTTAACCCTTTGACTATCGTTCGGTTTGTAACCTCGGTTTGGCCATTTGCTTGAGGATGAGCTACCGAGGTGAACTTTTGTTGGATGTGGAGTTCGTCACACCATTCTCTGAATGTCCTGTCTGTGAACTGGGTTCCGTTATCTGAGACAAGGACGTGAGGTATGCCGAAGCGACAAACTATGTTCTTCCAAACGAAGTTTAGGGCATTTTTACTTGTGATTCGTGCCAATGGTTCGGCTTCGACCCACTTCGTAAAGTAGTCGATTGCTACAACGAGGAACTGTAGTTGGCCGGGAGCTTTTTCGAATGGGCCAACGATGTCAATTCCCCACTGCATGAACGGCCAGGGGCTTTGCATGCTGGCCAGTTTGGTCTGTGGCAATCTCGGAACCGTCGCATGGATTTGGCACTTCAGGCATTGTTTGACGAGGTCGGTAGCGTCTTGGAACATAGTGGGCCAGTAGTACCCCCACCTCATGACCTTTTTGGACAGGGCGCGGGTTTCGATGTGACTGCCACAAGAACCTTCATGGACTTCGCGCAGTGCGTAGTTCACTTGGTTGGGCCCCACATATCTTAGGAGAGGTTGGAGGTAGGATTTTCTATACAGTATTCCCTGCTCCAGGACGTACTTTGTGGACTTGGCCAGGAGCTTCCTAGCCTCGGCCTTATCGGTTGGGAGTTCGCCATTTAACAAGTAATTACGAAGTGGAGTCATCCAGTTCGGTCCATCTTCGTTTACTACGTTGACTTCGGCGTCATCGATGCTTCGGAGTTGTACTTCTTCCACCGGAGAGATAGTTGATGATGATGCAAGTTTGCTTAGTGCGTCAGCTCGCTCATTATCTCCTCTTGGGATTCGTACCAACTCAAAATACGAGAAGCTTTGTTGTAGGATCTTGGCCTTATGGAGGTATTTCTTCATTCGTTCTCCTTTGAATGGCCCTTATTTGGAGAGCTTGGGCTAGAAGAAGTCCAGCGATTATGGCTTCGTACTCCACTTCGTTATTTGTGGTCGGGAAATTGAACCGGAGTACGTGGGTGATCTCCTTTCCTTCAGGGCTGTTGAGTAAGACTCCGTCTCCGCTTCCTTTGTGACCTGATGCCCTGTCAACGTAGACCTTCCAATAGTCTTGTGGTGGTGGCATCGGCGCCTCAGCCTTTAATTTATCCTTAGTGGGTTCAACGGATTGTTGTGCGTCCGTGAACTTGGCTTCCACTAAGAAATCAGCCAAAGATTGCCCTTTAATGGCTTGGCGAGGTACAAAGGAAATCGTGTGCTCGCCGAGTTCTACAACCCATTTAGCGATTCGCCCGGACGCTTCTGGTTTTGTAAGCACTTGCCGAAGTGGGAGGTCGGTTAGCACTTGTATCGGATGTGCGTGGAAGTACGGTCGGAGTCTCCTTGCCGCATTCACCAATGCAAGTGCGACCTTTTCCAGAGGTTGATACCTCGTCTCCGGTCCTTTTAGGGCTCGGCTTATGAAATAGACGGGTAGCTGATGACGTTTTTCTTCTCGTACCAGTACTGCACTGATTGCCTCGTCCGAAGTGGCGAGGTACAGGGAGAGATCCTCGCCCTCTTTTGGTACAGATAATGTGAGGAGATTTGCGAGGTACGTCTTTAAGCCATCAAAAGCTCCCCTGTGCTCGTCGTTCCATTCAAAGTTCGGCGCCTTCTTTAGTATTTTGAAGAATGGGAGTTGTTTTTCGGCGGCCTTGGATAGGAAACGACTTAGGGCGGCTTGGCAGCCCGTCAGTCTGTGCACGTCATGAATTGACTTCGGCGCTCGCATTTCTTGGATGGCTCGGACTTTTGTTGGGTTAGCTTTTAACCCTTCGCGTGAAACCCAATACCCTAGAAATTTTCCAGACCGGACCATGAAAGTACACTTTTCTGGGTTTAATTTTAGGTTCACTTTACGAAGTAGGCTAAAAACAACTTTAAGGTCATTTACACAAGTGGCGATTTCCTTGCTTTTTACGACTATATCGTCTACATACACTTCGACAATACTACCGATGTGGTCTTCAAAAATTTTGTCAACCATCCTTTGGTATGTAGCTCCAGCATTTTTCAGCCCGAAGGGCATCTTTTTGTATGCGTAGACGCCGAAGTCTGTGACGAAAGCGGTCTTCGGAGCGTCCTCTTCATTCATGAGGACTTGGTGGTACCCCTTGTATAGGTCTAAGAAGTTGAACGCCTTGTGGCCAACAAGAGCTTCGACCTTCTTATCAATGTTGGGGAGGGGGTAGCAGTCTTTCGGGCAGTGTTTATTAAGGTCAGTGTAATCAATGCACATCCGCCACCCGCCTCCTTGATTCTTCACCATCACGGGGTTGGCCAACCAGGTCGGATATTTTACTTCGAATAAAATATCGGCCTTCTGCAGTTGGCGAACCTCGTCATGGATCACTTGATTCCTTTCAGCTGCGAAGGCTCGCTGCTTCTGCCGAACTGGTTTCACCTCAGGATCGATGTTGAGGTGATGAGTGATGACGCTTGGAGCCACCCCGGTCATGTCTAGCGGCGTCCAAGCGAAGACATCTCTATACTCCCGAAGTAGCCGGATAAGTTGACTTCGGAGCTCGTTTTCGCCGACGAACCCTACTTTGACGACCTTGGTAGGGTCATCTTCGTATAATGCGACATCTTCTACCGGCTCGACGGATGGATGCGACGTCGGCCCTACCTCTTCGGGTTTCTATAATTGCTATGCTTGGGGGTGTTGATTCTTAACACCTCGGAGTGCGACCTGCATGCACTCCTTAGCCTGTTGCTGGTTTCCCCGAAGCGTGATCACTCCGTTCCTAGACGGAATTTTAATCATCAGGTGGTAGGCTGAGCAGATCGCCTTCGTTGCTATTAGCCAATCCCTTCCTAAGATGATATTATAGGGGGAGCTGGCTTTTACGACGAAGAAGTGGATTATCTTCGTAGTGGATAGCAGACTCTTTCCAACTGTCAAGGGCAGTGAAATGATGCCTTCCGTCATCGTCTCTTGTTGCGTGAAGCTCCTTAGCGGCATGGGTGCTGGCCTTAGGCGCGCTTCTTCAATATTGAGCTTATCGAAGCAGTCTTTAAAGAGAACACTCACAGAGGCCCCACTATCAATAAATATGCGGTGGACCAACTTGTTGGCCACTACGGCCTCGATTATGGTGGCATCTTGATGAGGTACCGCATGGGGAACTGGGTCGTTGCTAGAAAAGGTGACGACCTCTTCCCTTTTGAACCTTTTTTGGGTGGGTTCTTCCCGCTGTTGACTTCGGGCCTCGGCTTTCAATGATGACCTCATCGTACCTTTGGGCAGTCCGGTGATGGCCGTAATGACTGCATCATATTGAGGCTGATCTTCATCCTCATCCTCGTCATCGTGCTTTGGCCTTTTGTCGTTTTGGGGGGTACAGTTGTTGCCTCCCCTGTTTTTCTTTCTCTTGCCCTTCCCTTGAGGTCGGGCCTCTTTCTAGTTGCGACTTTGGTACAGTTTAAGGGTACCGTCGCATACCATGTGTTCTATGTCCAAGGCGAGGTCCCTGCAGTCTTCGGTTTCATGACCGAGTCATTATGGAGCTTGCAGTATTTCTCCTTGGATCGGCGTTTCGACCCACCTCGGGATAAGGGTGGTGGCTTCCCGAACAAGTTTGAGTGAAGCTCGTATATTTCAGCCCTGGACTTTGTCAGTAGTGTATACTGACTACGGTCTTGGTGGGGCCGAGGTCCTAAGCGGGATTCGAGAGGTCCTCGCTGTAACCTTTCGAGGGCACTTCGGCGACCTTGCCTAAGGTCGGCACGCTCCTCTTTTTTTCTCTTATCGTTGTTTTCGGGCCGGTCTGCTGCCCGCTTTTTCCGATCGGCCTCATCCGCCTCCGCGAATGCATCGGCAATCCTCTATAGCTGCCTGGAGGTTGTTGGGCGTGCCTTTACAAGCTCTCTAAAGAGAGTCCCGGACTGAATGGCATTTTGGAATGCCGAGATGAGCACGTCGTCGGAGAGACGATCGACTTTAAGGCTTTCGTTATAAAAACGGGCCAGAAAATCACTGATCGTTTCTCCCCGCCCCTGCCTTAAGGTCAGGAGCTGGGCTGGGCTGATTTTTGCCTCGGCTTTTTGAAAAAAGCGGCGTTCGAAAGCGTCAAGTAGGTCGGCATATGACCCTATGCTGCAATTAGGGAGGCTATCAAACCAGCTCCTAGCGTTATCCACTAGCAGCTCGGGGAAGACTTTACACATGTAAATATCTTCGGCCAATCCCTGGTTCATTATGTTGTATTGGAACCGGAATAGGAAGTTGCTGGGGTCTTGTGACCCGTTGTAAGGCGGGATAGGAGGCACTCTATACGTCGACAGGAGGGGAGTATAGAGTATCTTATTAGTGAAGGGAGTCGAGATTCGACCGTACACGGTGAATCTTCCCTGGTAGGCATTTCCTTCGTCACGCCGAGGTGGAATGGCGTTCTGACGAGGTGACGTTGATCCGCGCCGAGGTGAAGTGCGGTTGTTCCCACGGTGATTGTCCTGTCGCCTTCGGGGAAGTTCGGCCTCCCTGTCTCCAACGATCTGGAGACTTGGGGGTCGCCTTTGTGACGGTTTGACTCCGTCTTCTCTGTTTTGACTTTGTTGTCGATGTTGATCGACGAACTTACGAAAATCCTGCTCGTGGAGGTCCAGGTACGCCTTCAGTGCGTCTCCAAGCTCGGGCTGGAGTTCGGTGTTGCCGCGTCGGCTGCCACCTTGGTTGGGCCCATCGCTACTAGCTGAATCTCCAGACGGAACATCCTCCAGGTGGCCTTCAGGAGTTCGGCGAATGGGCTGTTGGTCACGTCGGATTTGGGAAGCAGTTTTCTGGGCTTGACTAACGTCACCCTTTTCCTCATTGACTGGAGTGTAAGGCGAATTGGTGAAGGGGTCAACTTGCTTCTGTTTTGCTTTGGCGGCGGCGGCGGCAGTGGTGGCGGATCGGGTTGGTCTCACCATCGTATCTTTACTCAAAACGCGCTGATCGGTTTCACAAAATTTTGTTTCCCACAGACGGCGCCAGTGATCGATCGTGGATTTTGGAGTGTTTTTATGATGGTGAGATTTATAGAAAAGTTAAGAACACAAGAATTTACGTGGTTCGATCTGTGGGTAGATCTACGTCCACGGAGGAAAAGAGGATGTTTTTATTGAAGTCTCTCCTGCTAAAAATGTACCGTCCCCCTCTTATCTTACAAGATAGCTCTATTTATAGAGAATTGAGGTCACGGGCGTTTCATGGATGCTGCTCTCGCATGTCCGTCCGTACTCTGATCATCGCGGGTGGTTGAGAAATCGTGGGGCAGTTGGCTGACTTTGTTGACTCGTTATTGGGCTTCAATCTGGGTGGGCCGAGCTGATCTTGGGCCTCTGGGCCACATCCTATCAAAAGAGCAATTTGGAGGCTATGTATAGAATTACCCATTTTCTTCCCAATAATAAGGCCCATATATTTTTCTTTAAGGCAATATTTGAGATACCAATTTTCGCTCAAATAGATTAAATCATAGCAACAAAGATAACAATTATAAATTATACCAAATTTTATGTTTTTTGGACATAAATACCTTTAATGTTTCAAATCCCCCACAAATTCAAATACTCAAATCTCGCATTCTCATTTTCATCTTCCCCACAAATTCTCTCTCGCATGTCGCTTCAGCCAGATTTTCGAAGGCGGTGAATCCTCCGCCAGTGCAATCAGTGTTGCCTCTGGCTTTGATAGGATATGGCCCAGCATCTAGGCCCAAAGCATCAGGCCCAATATAATTGGGCCCCGACAATTAAGCTCGGTCTATGCAGCTCGGCCCAACTAAGAGAGACTTCTCCAACAAGGCAACCAAGACTCCTACATCGACTACAACTCAAGCTCTAAGAGAGATATAGAAGCTCGGTGTTTATCCATAAAGGAGGAGATGAAGCCAAAGAGTCCAAATAGGAGAAGAATTCGTATTATAGTCGAACTCCATGTAGCTATCTATAAATAGGGGCTTAGAATAGATTGAGGGGGGAGAACAATCTTTGTAAGCAATACACGCATACTAGCAATAACATCCGTACTCTCTTTTGCTCCATGGACGTAGATCTATTCCGATAGATCGAACGTAAATCCTTCGTGTCCTTTTATTTTCGTGTTCATTAATTCCTCGTCTACGTGCATTAATCACCCTTGGAAAATAAGTTCGATCACTGGCGCCGTCTATGGAAATCGAACCCACGACCATGTGGTCTTCAGCCTCTCCTAAGATGCGTTGGGCCAAACCAAGCGGACTACGCATTGCGAGAAGTACATGAAGGATCGTGCGGAAGTCACATAGGAGCTCGAGCATTGTCAAAAAAAGTAATAAGATAGGGATACTACTGGCCCATAATGTTCCAAGATGCAGTCGATCTCGTGAAGAAGTGCCCGAAATGCCAAGTTCATGGGACAGTGCCGAGGCTACCCCAGACGACCTCACAAGCATGCAAAGCCCTTGGCCGTTCATGCAATGGGGGATAGACATTGTCGGCCCATTAGACAAAGCTCCCGGACAGCTTCAGTTCCTCATCGTAGCCATCGACTATTTCACTAAATGGGTCGAGGCTGAACCCTTGGCGAAGATCACGAGCAAGAATGCCCTCAACTTCATCTAGAAGAATGTGGTTTGCCATTCCGGTGTACCTCATATCCTAGTCTCGGATAATGGGACGCAGTTCACAGATAAGACATTCAGGGAATGGTGTGAAGGGCTTCATATTCAACAGAAGTTCACTTCGGTAGCTCATCCTCAAGCAAATGGCCAAACCGAAGTCACCAATCGGACGATCATCAAGGTACTCAAAACTCATCTAGATAAAGCTAAAGGAGATTGGGCAGCAAACTTACCCCAAGTCCTATGGTCGTACCGAACAACTCCCCGGACCTCGAACGGAGAAACACCTTACAGTTTGGTGTACGAAACCGAAGCAGTGATCCCGGTAGAGATCGGCCTGCCAAGCTCCCGCACTATCAACTTCTCAGCCGAAGACAATGAAGAAGGCCTCCGAACCAATCTGGATTTATTAGAAGAGAAGTGAGAGCTCGCCTACATAAGGGAAGCCAAGTACAAGCAACAAGTAGTTCGGTACTACAACCAAAGAGTAAAGTATCAACAATTCTAAGTAGGCGACCTTGTACTTTGAAATGACTAGGTCAGTAAAGCAGAAAGGCTCGGCAAGTTGGAAGCCACATGGGAAGGGCCTTACCGAGTTGAAGAGGTCCTCGGCAAAGGGTCGTATAAGCTCGCACATCTATCCGGTGAGCCAATACCCCGAACATGGCATATTTCTCATTTAAAGAGATACTTTGCATAAGTGACTGAGAGTAATGTTTAGGTCCATTTAGTTTGTCTAGGTTGCGAGTCAAGTCATTTTATGATTTTTGTTCTCTTTCGAACTTCAGTTTTTCTATTAATAAATTCTTCATCTCCTCCTTTATTTTGTTTGGTCTTGCATATCTCATTTTGCATTTATGAATATATTTACTCCACTTATGCATATTATCTCGCCCTTTTTACCTTAAAACCTTGACGAGGGTAACTTAATATCCTTTTGAGGATAAATAAACCTCAAAACTGGGGTAATCTTCAAACGCGCGTGAGGGGACCACCCCTATCGATACTTCTCGACAAATAAGGAACTTCGAGCCTACCTTAGTTAAAAACAAAGACGAACTATCTTTGTTTAAAACGAGGAGGCACTACCTTCGTTAAAAGCAAGGATGAATTACCTTTGTTTAAAATGAAGACGAGCTTAACCTCGTCTTATGATGAGGATAAGCTACCTAAAGCCTAAACTTGTCCTATGACGAGTACGAGCTATCTAAAGCCGAACTTTGTCTTACGACGAAGAGAGCTATCTAAAGCCTAAACCTTGTTTTATGACGAGGTCGTGCTATCTAAAGCCTAAACCTCATCTTATGACGAGGTCGTACTATCTAAAGCCAAAACCTCGTCTTATGATGAGGTCGAGTTATCTAAGGCCTAAACCTCATCTTATGACGAGGTCGAACTATCTTAAGCTCACCTTCGTTTAAAATAAGAACTACCTTAGTTAAAAACGGGGATGAAATGCTTGAATAAGAGAAGTACAAATAAATTTCCATTTTATTTCATAAAAAGGGAAAAAAATACAATTACATCAAGAAGACGAAGAGCTCGGAGGCTTAGGCTTGCTAAAGCTGAGCCAATCTCTAGCAAAATCTCTACTAGTGTTCAGATTTAGGATATTATCTATGTTAATTCTACCTCCGCCTCTACTTCGTCCAGCAGCTCCCCTACCTCGGCCGACCTGACTTCGGGTATTTTGGCTCGATTGACCTCGGCCTCGTCCAGACGCCGACTGCCGTTCTCGATCATAAAATTCCTTAGAATGGCGCTGGACAATCCTAGAATCAGGATTCGCCAAACTTGAAGGTCCATCTTCCAAGAACTCCCTAGAAGTACGGTCAAAAAGCCCCAGGTTTGGATCAGGGTTGTCTGGAGGAGAAGACCAGGCTTCGGACAAGATACGACGCTCCAATTTTGGGTGACGAGCCAAAACTGTATTGCTCGCCACTCGCATAAGCTCGTTCACTTGATCCCGAAGCTCCCAGGAGTCATCTCCGTATTGCTCCCTGTAGCTTCGGCACCGAGCCTTGAGCTCCCTAACTTTGTTATCGGTCTCGGAAGTAGTAGACCCCCCAGCTCGGTGAATTATAGCCTCGTACTCAGCATGCTCCTGAGAAATTACTTCGGCCTTCTTGGCTTCGTCCTCAGCAATCTCCAACTTCTCTTCGAGCTCTAGAAGTTGAGCCTGTAGCTCGTCATATCTGAGCTGAGCAGCAGTAAGCTTGTTCGGCCTCGTTTTGAACATGCCCAGCCCGGCCTTTCCAGTGTAAGACTTCAGCTTCTCTCAATTCAAGAGCTCGGGTTAAATGAGATATTTGTTCAACCAATGGAGAAGCGTCAAAAAGTTTAGGAGAACACTACAAAGTACGAAAGAGATTTCAATTAAAGTTAGAATTTCATTAAAAGCCATCTCGGCAAAAGAAAACACCATCCTAGTGATGACGTAATACAAGGATCTAAAAAAAAAAAAAAAAAGGGGGGGGGGGGGGATAAACTGACCCCTCCTGTGATCTCATCCTCCTGATGAGGTCCCTCCGGCTCGGCCACAGTGCTCGGCTTCACCGATTTATCCACCTTGGCATCAAGGCTGGCAATTGCAGCCTCAAGTAGATCATCCCTGTCCACAGGACAGGTTCGGATCGCCTCAGCAGTAAGCACCATCGACATAGAAGTAAGCTTCTTCAACACCGGGAAGGCCGGCAACCCCTCCACCAATGCCTTCGCATAGGAGCGAAACAGATCTTCGCCCGAGGTTGCTTCATACCCATACTTAGATTTATCCAAGTCTGGGTAATCCGCGGCTATCTCGTCGATCTTCTCCGACGCCACGGAGGTGTTCAGGATGCCTGCCAGCTCATTCGCCAAGAGGAAGAAACTTCTCTTTAAGCCTTGATTTTATTCTCCCAAGAAGAGATTTTTGACTTACCTTTACGAAGTCGCATCTCTTGCACCTTATCCCACCACGCAGATACGTAGCCACACAGCTTTGTTGTTACCAACTTCACTCGTAGTTTTTTGGGAGTTTCCTTGAAGTCGAAAAATTTCTCAATAGCACTAAGCCATTCAAGAAATTCCTCTGGTTGAAGGCGACCATGGAACTGTGGCAAATCGATTCGTACAGAATCATGATGCCGACTAATCCTTTGCTCTTCACCACGTGCAAAAGGATTGGTGTCAGATTCATCACTAGTATCATCATGAAGTGAATCGTCTAAATCATGCCGAGCCTCTTGTCGTTCCAGCCGCAGCGTAAGTTGTTCAACTTATCTTCGAAGTGCTTGAATTTCCTCATCTCATTCATCTCCGGTTCGGTTGTTACGTCTTCCTCTACCTCTTGCTGCCATGATGAGAAGGTAGGAGATCCAAGAACGTAACCAAAGCTCTGATTACCAAATGATGGAGATTGAAGCAGGAGAAGAGATGAAAAATATCACAAGAAGAAAAGTTGAAGAGGAAAAAAAACGCAGAGTAGAAACTCTAACGAAATACTATAATATCATGATTCCCAAAACGTCTGCCCTCACTTCCACTCCTTATGCTTCTAGTTATACTAGAATTTAGAACACCCATCAATTAATGCTAATACATCACTTGAAGAAAAATACATCACGGGTCTTTATTTGCTCTGCACTAACTCAGGAAATTAACTCCCAAAATAGATGTTACGTTTGAACCTCATCATAATATCAAGTGAAGAATGGCTGACATGGAATATTATATTAATTATAAATAGTGATGTGGAATTATGTTAACGGAAAACTTAACCGGTGGAATGTTTCCGTTAAATAAGGATCTCGTAAACTGAAATATGAAAGTACAAGGATTCATTAAAATGAAAAAAAATAGTAGGAGGACCTATCAAAATAAAACACGAAAGTACAGGGACCTACTGGTGTGTTTTGCCTATATTAATAGATTAAAATGCATGCATGTAAATGAATAAGTCTCGCCATGTCAAAAACCTACTCAATAGACTTTATACGTGTCCTTGTTCAAATTAGATAGGATTGTGATCACCACTTTTCGTAGCAATGCAATAATATCAAAATGTAAATTTCGAGTCGAACCACAAGGATTGTTTAACGAAGGTATTTCAAGTAGTGAAGCATAAACATTTAAACATTATCTAAGCGCCATAATCAAATGATTTGTTTTTGGTTTTCTATGATTTAACAAGTAAACTAAAATAACGAAATGAAAATTCAAATATGAAATGCAACGAGCAAATGATCACAAATACGAAATATACCAATAATAGAAAATAGGTTCCAATTATACTTCAACAATCACTAGATACCTAGGTTTATGTATTTACCTTATTTAACCAAATTTAATATAATCCATGGAAGAATTTTAAATTAATGATCATCAACACTTTTGTCAAAATGTTAATAAAAGTTGATTAACAAAACACCCATCTATTTCTAAGACTCAAGGTGCAATGTTAACTCCAAATAACTCATTTAATATCTAAAATCTCATACTAGCAAGAATTACTAGTATGGTGTGAATTTGATGCCAAATGTTATAAACTAAAGCCTCCTATGTATTTAACCAAACACCTTTTACGCAATCATAATGGCCAATTAATCATGCAATGTAAATCAAGACCCAAATCAAAAGATCCATGAATTAGAAGGCTAAATTTTCAACAAACACTAAAAACCATTAATCTAGATCATGTATTCATATAATTGAAACCAAAAGAAGCTTAGTTAGACATAATTAAAGCAAAACAACCATAAAAAAATCAATAGAAAACATTAAGTAAAGAAACTATAATGAAATTGAAATGGAGATGGTAGAACAATTCTTCAATATCCAAGCTAAATCTTCATCAACAAGTAAAATCTAAAATTAGAAAGTTGAGAGTTCAATTTGGGTTCTAAGGTGAATTAAAGATGAAAAGTGATACCCAAATATGGCTAACACCCCCTATTTATAGTCTAGAAAGTGTCAAATACAATAAAATCTAGGAAAATACTTGAAAAATCGTGTTTGGGGAAAAGAAGGAGGGACGGCGGCCCGTGACATGTCGGGAGCCGTTGGAATGGCATTTCTAGGCATGTTGCCGGCAACCCATGGAGACAGACAGTGGGCTACGGTGGGTCGCCGGTTCCTCGCACAAGGATGGTGGTCCGGGGCGGAATGGCGGCGCCCTACAGCCTCTTTTCACGGGGCGCCGGCCAATGGCATATTCCCGTCACCCAGGTGGCACCCCACGGCCCTTTGTGCCGTGCAGGTTGCCACCTCGCCTCAACTCGTCCCGACTTGATTCCCTTAGCCTCTTGAACTCCGATTCTTCGACTTCCAACCTTCGAATCATGCCACAAGCTTCCATGCTCGTCAAATCTCCTTAATAATCCTCAATTCTCCTCGCGTTCATAAACCTTCTATCTTTTTCATCAAGCACAAGCTTCCAAAAGCTTCCAATTCCCTATAAAATCACCACGAAATCAAGAGAACAAGGAAAAATAGAAAATCACAATAAACACACAAGAATCATGCAAAACCTTAACAATCTCATATGCAAACAAACACCAAATCACCTCAAAATGATATCGAAATTAAGCTAAAATATGTGTTTAACAGATTGGTGTATAGGTCTATATTGATGACCATTCGAAGCTATTATAGTGACTAAGTTGCAAAATCTTTTCTATAAATAGAGGGCTATGAAGCCTCTTTAATTTACATTCTCTTTTACCACTTCCAGTTTGTATTCAACTTAGTTTCTACAGTAGTAGTAATTAATAAGAGTTTAGCGGAAATTAGTAAGGAGAGTCCGTACCGTTCGAGATCAAGAATTTCGGTTATTGTCAGGTGGGGCTCTACTTTTACAAAGTATTGTTTGAGTCAGTAAGCTCTGATAAAATTGAATGGGGCAAATTGTGGAATACCCACTTTCATTTAAGAAAATCAAAATATATCCACTCCTTTTAATCTACAACTCAAATACCCAATTTTTCAAAATGAGACTAAATTACCATTCTTTTTGTCTTTTATGCACATGGCTCCCTCCTCCCACTTAGAGGTGCCCACGGTTCCGGAACCGGAACCAAATCGGGACCGAACCGGCGGTTCCGGTTCCAAGATGGCCGGAACCGAAACCGAACCGGAACAGTAACGGTTCTGGTTCCGGTTCCTGGAACCGACGGTTCCGGTTCGGTTCCGGTTCCGGAACCGGATAGGAACCGACTTTTTTTAAAAAAAAATTAAATTTTTTTGTTCGATTATGATTCAATGCTTCATTGTTTATTGATTTAATTTTAATTGTAAGACAATTCAAATTATAAAATGTAAAAAAATACTTGAGAGTGAGATTGTATAATTTTTATTTATTTATTAATCCTAAACCCTTGGATATCACATGTCGATTCCAAGGGCCGAGCCTCGTTAAAACCTCCGTGAGGAAAAAGAATACTTGTCTAAGCATTTTAATAGACCACTACATATTGTCGAAATCGAAATCGTCATCGAAATCATCCGTTTCTTCAGAGGCATCGGTGTCGGTTTCTGCTTCGGCGGTACTGATTGGATCATGTTCAAATACCTCATCCCATTTGTTCTCTTGCTCACGGTGTTCGGCTAAAGTGTAGTCCTTGAGCAATACTTGAGCTTTGAGATTCCGCAGGGTCATCGTTGATCGTCTTTCGTCTAAAGTGTACCCTCCGCTGCTAAAAGCTTGCTCGACCGACACCGGCAAGGCAGGAACAACAAAGAGTTCTCGAGCCATTATGGATAGGATTGGGTATTGAGCTGTTCTTCTTGACCACCAATGCAAAAAATCTTGATTGTTTGGACCTACACTTGTTAATTCTGATGCAATAACCGGTTCATTTAAATATATAGACAATTCATCATTTTGAGTGAGTCCGGATGATCCCCTGTTTTGGAAGAAATAATGGAGTTGTTGGGCCCGTTGACTCAGAGAACTAATTCCTAAGTCCATAGATGACCTTGGTCTCCTACTATGTTCAGAACCTCCAAAAGAACCCCCATATTTCTCTACGAAGTGGTTATACAGGTACCTAAGGGATGCATCTAAGTTTTCCCTAATAAGATCTATGGAAGGCAAATCTAACCCATCCTTACCCTTCCCCCCTGCGAATCTCATCTCCCCCAAAGCGTTGTAATAGAATTCTAAAAGCATCTACAATTTATTTCACTTTGATGACAATATGACATCTTTTATGTAAATTGTCATCTTCAATTCTTCATCATCATGTGACATTGTTTATTATTAATTTAAAGATATTTTTTTGTATTAGTCTTATTTATTTTAGCTTATTAAATTGTGAATTATAAATTAAATGATAAAAATATTTAACTTTACAAATATAACATTTCCATATAAACAAATGTAACACACTAATCAGTAATCAAATGTTACATCAAATAAGTATACAAATACAAGTATAATATTGAAACATAAAATAAAATTAGAATTAAAAAAAAAAACTTTCCCGGTTCCAAACTTTCGGAACCGAAACCGAACCGTCGGTTCTACTGGTTCCTCAGATCGGTTCTGAAACGTCAATTCCAGTTCTGTTCCGGAACCGTCCGGTTCCGGTTAAAAACCGACGGTTCAGTTCCGGTTCCGGTTCCAGTGGGCACCTCTACTCCCACTATCTCTTTTATGCTTTTTTTTTCCTTATCCTTCATTTTGTTTTTGTCTTTCTTTTTTTTTCCATTCTTTTTTATTTTTATTTTTATGTTTTTTCATTTGTTTTTTCAGTTTTTTTTTAATTATTTTTTTTATTTTTATTTTTAATTTTTCTTTATTTTTGTTTTTTAGCTTTTTTTTGTTTTTGTTTTCCTTTTTTTTTTCATTTCTTTTTGTTTAATTTTCAATCTTTTTTCATTTTTTTTTGTTTTCAGCCTCTTTTTTCCTTTTTCCTTTTCGTTTTTTTTTTCATTTTTTTTTTCAGTCTTTGTTTCTTCTTTTTTTTAGTACTTTTTTTCTTTTTTGGTATGAATAGTGAAGTGGTACGAGGTACGGAAATAAAATTTGTACTAAATATCAGGTAAGAATTTCACAATTCATTCCAGATTCGAAACCAATTGTGGTTCAAAGAGAAAAGATGTACGAAATGTGAAATTCGTACCAAAAATCGGCTAACAATTTCATAATTTATTCCACATTCAATTGCACAAAACAAGACCAATTGTGGTACGAATAGGTACGAATACGAATATTCATACCTACCAGTATCACAAACATTTATTCGTACAAACATGAATATTCTTCTTTTGCTGCCCCCAAAGAGTTACCGAAGTGTTAAATTCGTACCTAGAATCTGGTAAGAATTTCAAAATTCATTCTAAATTCAAATGCACAAAACAAAATCAAATTGCGGTAAGAACAAGTAAGAAGTACAAAATAACTCATATTCGTACCAAAAATCCGGTAAGAATTTAATAATTATATAGGTATATGGTTACTGGTACAAAAATATATCAATTCTTACCGATTACCTATAATATAGTATGAATTACATAAGTGAACATGAGGTTATTGGTACAAATATCGGTCAATTCGTACCTCTTACCTATGATATAGTACGAATCACAACATAAATGACAAAAAACAGAAAGAATTCCTTTAGATTTTATCGGTACGGGAATACGATCGAAGCATATTCATACCAATAATTGACAATACCATCGAATAAAATCACAACATAAATGACAAAAACGGAACGAATTCCTTAACAAATTACCGCTACGAAGTACGATTTAATCATATTCGTACCAACAACTAATAATACGTTCTAAGAAGGTATAGCCAACACAACCAAATTCGATCTGAGCCACATGGCCGACGAACACTAGCAGGAACATCTGCAGCAAGCAGAGCTCGTGAATGCGGCTCACGTTCGTCTTCTGCACCTCCATCCACCGCTCTATGGCAGTGCGTGTACCCGAGACTTGGCCCAAATCCACATTACACGCCTAGATCCTCCACCCGATGACAATCCAGCTCCCAAATATGGGTACAAAAAGAGTCAATTCGTACCGATTACCTATAGCATAGTACGAATTACATAAGTAAGCATGAAGTTACTTGTACGAATATTGGTCAATTCGTACCGATTACTTATAATGTAGTACGAAATACATACTTCTACATGGCATTATCATAGAACTTAATACCGAGCCGAGTCTGTCCAACCAAACACCAAGCAACAAATCGTTAAATAAAAATAATCTAGTTATGTGAACTAAACACCCAAGAGAACAACTCGAGTAACATTTTAATAATAGTCCAATTTTAAAACTGATGTTTAGAATATTTGTCGAATTCTATGATAATAGGAAGAATGAATCTATTCTCTCAACTTCAAAACACACGACTTTGAATGCACAAAGTCAAACCCTTAATTTGCTTCTAAAATATACAAATCATAACTCTCGTTTTCGACTTCATAACGCTTTCATAGCATTTGACCATCATATTAATTTTTACCGATGAGTTACCACTACCTCACTCACCGAGTCACCGATCTAACTCAACCGACCTTCTCTTTGTTTTCTTCTCAAACATAAATTATTATTTAATTTTTAAGCATAAAATTTTGCAAAATCAACAAACTACATAAAGAATGAAGCAAATAGTGATGAAAGTCGAAGCTTAGAGCTCGAAAGAATTCTTACCTGACCTGAATTTTAGTCTCTGAAGATGACGCTCTCTGCCATTTCTAGCAGCGGCTGCAGGCAATCTGCCGAGAACTTCCGCGCGAACATGAACGGAAAACTTCTGTGCCGGTGACGTTTTCTTAGATTTGCAGCGGCAATGGTTTCTCAGATCTGCAATAACAGAGGCTGAGACTTGGTGGAGGAGCTGTGCGGTGGCTGTGGGTGGCTGCCAGAGATGCAATAGCGGTTGGGCTGCAGAAGCACAGTGGTTGGGCTGCAGAAGCACGGCGGCGACTATGGCAGTACAGAGGCAGAACAAAGAGAGAAGGAAAAGAAGTAGGGAGAAGAAAGAAGAGAGAAGCTACGACTGGATTTAGGGGTTGGGAGTGGTAGGGGAGTTGAAGGTACAGGAGAGAGAGATTCAAAAACAGGTAAATGTGTAAATAGAGCAAAATCTAGGAAGAGAGTTTTTGAGGGGTAACTTAGTCCCATATGCAAAATTGGGTATTTGAAGTGTAAATTAAAAGGGGTGAGTATATTTTGATTTTACTATCTAAGAGTGAGTATTTGACCCTAATACCTCAAATGAATTATCCAGGAAAATATTTTTATGTGTTATTACATGTTTAAGGCTCTTATCTATGCGATTGGGTCATTTGGTTGGTCTAACACACTAATCGAGAGGCTGTGCACATAGTTAGGAATTGTTGGGTTAATCGCCAATTGATTCTAACTTCGAGGGGAGAATTTCAGGATGAAATATTCTATTGTCTCCAAACTATGACTCCATCATGAAAAGGGATCCAGCAGTGGCAATGTTCCGGGATCAATATAAGAGTAACATGATAATACGCATGCACAAGCAATCATGCATGAAAATTGAGGTTTGGTGTACATGGAAATAAATATAATTTCGAAACCCTTCTATGTATTTTATTATCATGGATATTCTTTTTATAATAAATGTTTTTGGCACAAGCCCATTGAGTACATTAGTACTCAGCCTGCAATTCCTTACCAAATGTTTTGCAAAGTAAGGAGCTGGTGGAACATGCGAAGATTTGGAGGACTGTTGTTGTTTCTACAGTGTAAAAAGAAAATAAAAGCTTCCGCTACTTTTATAAATAATGGCCATCTCCCTATATATATTTTCCTAAATTTGATGGAAATGCCACATTGAAGGCGATCTGATTCTGTCCTCAGTTCTGAATTGGTTGTTGTAATCAATGCAATTTATTTCACGTAGAGATCGAAGTATACATTTTGAGTTCGGAGACAGTAATCTACAGGTCTAGATTACTGAAGTGTATCCAATTCCTCGTGCTCAAACAATGGGGTGTGTTGATTCGAGATTGGATCTTGGATCACGCCTTGTACTTTGTTGATCGAAGTCAACTTGGTTTCTTCTTCCTTGAAAAAACGCCGCTGCCGCCTCTCTCTCTCTCACTCTTAGAATCTGTGATTATGTATTATGACTCAAGTGATTCACGATGTTAAGCCTTAATCACTTATATATAATTATTATAATTATACCCGGAGAGAGATTGCGTGTGTGTGCTATATTAGATAATTAAATATCTAATGAAATATTAATCAAGATTTAGATCAAATCAAATCTTAACTAAACCTGGATAAAATCTTATCCATAACACACATTGGGCCTGAGTGCAAGTCGTGGGCTCAACTTGGCCCACTTGAGGGTAGGGGGCGGCCACCTAGGGTTTTCACCACCCTCTATGTGGCGCCACTTGTTGGCCCATGGCCCACAAGCATGCTCTCTTGGTCCAATTCAGCTATTGGGCTCAATATTAACTTGTGATCCATCCTGAGGTGATTGGGCCACTCCAGAGACCTAGATGCCAGACAGAGTCGGGCATGGCATTATCTAATAAGATAACTATTGTGCTCAACCCTATAGCACTTCTCTTAATTAGAGCTATAATTCATTCCACTAAAGAATTAAAATTGATTCACCGCTCTGTCCCGATTGCGTAGATCGGGGCTGGTATTTTGCTTAGTGTGATCCCCATGTTTAAGAATCTTGATATCTGCTAATTAATTAGGCTCGTCTGACTGCTCCTAATTAATCATAACTTCTTTTACTTTCTTAGGTAGTACCCGCCCAACCTTATTATTATACATTGAACTTAATCAAGCTTGCAAGATTTGGTATAATAAACATTATGAACTCCCTAAGGGGATATCTCAACCTTTACGGACATGGTGTCTCGATATAAATATCTAGACATCATACGTGCCTCCATGTTACCCAAGATACAAGGGATTAGGAACTATCCACAAGGCCTGTACCGAGTAAGTCAAAGCAACATAACACGTATATGCCTAATAGCTTATCGGGATTAAGATCAAGCTAGTAAGACATGAGATCTTCAGCTCTTCACCTATTATAAAGGTCAGTATAGATGAGCATAATCTCTCTGCAATCCTATACCAGCATAACTAGTGATTAAGACCCACCACTACTATTGATGTTGCAGTCTAAACCGATAACTTTGCCTAAGTTATCTTGACTGTGATAATCGTTTATATCTCATGAGTCACCAAAATACATGATCCCCTCCAGATGTAGCTGACATGTTAACTAAAACATGAGATAATGGACTTATTCTTTCTCAACTATATACTTTTAGATAGGTGATTGTAATCAGTGGAATAATCTTTACATACACTAAACACTGGTTTTTGTGTCTACAGGAAAATACTTTATACTCAAAGATTTTACTGTGGGAGGTTCACCAAGACTATGTCAGCCACATACTTTAGGAAGCTCTTGTCATGTTATACTTGGTGAAGGATATGCCGTATTATGTTCCTCAAGTGATTCTCTCTTTAACCATAATATTGCCCCTTGAATGGTTATTACACATGCGGTACTTGCCTCTATGTGCTAGCTGGATTCGTAATACTTATGGGTCGTAACAGTTTTATCATTGCACGTGAGTTATGAATCGTGAAATACTGAGATTACAGCCAGTTCATATAGCAAAGTCTTGAACTATATAGCTCCGTTAGAGGTCTTACCAGCTAGATTGAGAAGCGTAAGCTTCACTTCTTTAGTTCGATTCGCCTTTTATCTTCATAATTATTTGCATTCTAAGAACTTGTTGTTTTACTTATTCAGATTGAACCAGGTACCAGCTCTTCTCATAAACTTAGCCTCACGTTCAGCCAAAGGTAGACAATTTGAACCAGGTACCAGCTTGTAGTCCGTCAGCTGTCCACTCATATTCATAGTTCTTGTGTTCTTTATATGAAATTATTATCAACTTCAAAGAGTTTATAATAACTGTATATGTTTAATACATATTTTTGTGATTTTTATAGTTTTGTGTGAGTTTGTTTATATGTGTTTTGCTTGTTTTTACGTGTTATTTTTGCAAGTTTCGGTTGAAGTGAGTTTGCAAGGATTATTGGAGAAAGATGAAGAAAATGAGCAAAATATTGAAGAAATAAGTGAAAAGTAAAAATCAATTTGGGATGATATAAAAGCATAACATCGAAGAGGGTTCAATAGGAGTGCATAGGAAAAACGGGAGTCAATTCTGAGTTCGGACGAGGGAAATACGGCCAAACCAAAAACGTTGCGCGCTACAGGTGCGAAGCAGGGCTAGCGGGCGCGGGACCCCAGCGACCCCTGGGCGGCCTGACGGGATTTTATGTTTTATTTCCTTTTAAGACTATGTTTTCTCAATGTAATCTTTGGGGAACGAAAATACACTTCTCATCTCTTATTTTTCAGCTTTTATAACTCTAGATTAATTTAGATTAGCTTTTAGTTATTGCTTTGTAGATTATAGCTTTTGAATTCAAATTTTAGCATTCAAGATTATTCAATTTCTTCATTTTCCTTTCGTTCGTTCTTGGCGCCTTTAATTTGTAAGTTTATTCATTGCTTTCTAGATTAGTTTTTACTTGCTTTCTTTACTTGCTTTGATTAATTGCTTTCATTAGTTTAGATTAATTTGCTAAGATTAGATTTAATTACTTTCTAGTTCCTTAGATTTATTTTCAAGCATGTTAGGATTAATTGGCTCTAGCTTAGATTTAATTGCTTTCTTTATTATTTTCATTTCAATTCATGCCTAGGTAGATTTATTGTTTTTCTCTTAGTTTAATTCTTTCTCCCGTGTGACAGACGTAAATTCTTTCTACTTGTTTTTAATTATTTTTAGGTCTAGGTTAATTTACTTGCTTTATTTATTTTAAGCCTAGGATTTAAAGAAAACCCAAAACCAAAATTCTTTACTTGCTTTCTTAGAGTAGATTTTACTTGCTTTTTGTTGCCACGTAATTGATTTCCTTGCTAAGTCTTCCTTGAGATTCGACATTGGGTTAAGCTTACTAGTCTACGATAGACCTAGTTTTATTGCTAGCACTTTTATGTGAAACAATATACAACACAATGGACTGTTGATGACGGAAAGAGTCTTCTTCCATCCGCGAAGATAAGAAAAAGAAAGAACAAAAATTATTCTTTCAAAGGTTCAGACTCTGAAAAACTGAAATTTTTAGAAAAGACGAGTATAACAAATGACTGTCAACACATAAATAAGAAAATTAAGCAAGATGGATTTTCACACGTCCAACCCACTCTTCACAACAATAACAAAATTAATTATCAAGCATTCAAGTATATGACCTTATTCAAATCACACACACATACACATTTATAAACTATCTAGAAACCATGGGCACATCTTCGGAAGACACCGAAATCACTTGCTGCTCAGACCGCACGCTAACTCCGCGGGGACTCTTCATCTTGCTTCGACCCCAAACCTTCATTTCAAAGCCATAAACTGGTCCGATCTCAGCTTTTTCGGTACAGGTCGTCGGCGGATTCACAGCTGAGGATTCTTCCCCTTTCGTGATAGCTGGTGCCAGGGAGAAAAGGCCAACATTAAATGTGACGAACCTTATGGGCCTCGCGCCGCCTCAAAGCGGGGTGGATGACGGCCGACGAAATCATGGCAGCGGAATCCACCTGAGACCTAGAGCCCGATTTTCTGAGCTTCTTCCCGATGATCTTGGGAGCGGCAGTAGGTAAAGAACGAGAGAGAGAGAGAGAGAGATGAGAGTTGGGGGTAAATCGAATTGAAAAAGGTAAAAAGATAGGTGAACAAAATGAATGAACCTTGTAAAAAGAGTGATTTTACAAGAATGATGTGAATAAGAGGATTTTTATCTAAAAGAATACAAAATTGGGTGTAATTTATAGGATTTCTTATCTATGTGTATCATTTATTATATTCATACGAGAATGAGTATTTGACACCATTTACACTTTTTTTAGGGTGGATTTAATCAAATATTTGAATAATTAATTTCAACCCCCAATTTAAGAAAACCATAGCAACCACCACGTGTCAACCACCGTTCTAGTTTGAAATTCTGATACACCGCCGTACACTATCATCTCTTTAAAAACACACTATCAAAATACAGTTGAACACAGTAATATGTACATTTCTACTTCCATTCCATCAAGCCCTTATACTCTCTTAACGCCATGACAACAGCCCTGCTCGGAACCTGCCGGATTCCGCCTCCGCCGGCGGCGGACGAGCTAGCACTTGAAATCCCTCTGACTTTCTTCGACATCAAGTGGCTGCACTACCACCCCGTCCGACGTCTCCTCTTCTACCACCACCCTTGCTCCAAGCCCCATTTCTTAGACACCATTGTTCCAAACCTCAAGCAATCTCTCTCCCTAGCTCTCAAGCACTACCTTCCAGTTGCCGGCAATCTGCTCTACCCTTCCGACACCGAGCAAATGCCCAAACTCCGCTACGTCGCCGGAGATTCAGTTCCGGTCACGATAGCAGAGTCCACCGCCGACTTCGACAGCCTCACCGGGAACCACGCCCGAGATGCCGATCAGTTCTACGATTTCCTGCCACCAATGCCGCCGATTGAAGAAGAACCGGAGTACAAATTGGTCCCCATTTTCGCCGTGCAGGTGACGCATTTTCCCGGCCGCGGAATTTGCATCGGCTTATCCAATCATCACTGCCTCGGCGATGCCAGATCGATCGTCGGATTCATGTCGGCGTGGGCTGGTATCAACAGATCTGGAGGAGATGATGAGTTCCTCTCCAAATCCAGCGATTCTCTCCCAACATTCGATCGATCTCTCGTTGAAGATCCGAACAAAATCGACGCTGTTTTCTGGAAAGTACTGAGAAACATACCTCTGAAACCGTCGTCGTTTCCTCTGCCGACGAACAGAGTCAGATCCACATTCCTTCTCCATAGATCCGACATCGAGAAGCTCAAAGAGAAAACCCAGCGTTCCTCGTTCGTGGCGGCGGCGGCGTATGTCTGGAGCTGCATGGCGAAATCCGGCGACGAAGCCGACTACAGTGCGCCGGAGTTGTTCATCATACCCGCCGACGCCAGGGGCCGGACTGATCCACCGGTGCCGGCGAATTACTTCGGGAACTGCATAGTCAGCGGCGTAGCGAGAGTGGAGCACGGGAAGCTGGCGGCGGACGACGGATTCTCGGCGGCGGCGGCGGCCATAGGAGGGGAAATCAAGAGGAAGCTGAATAACAAAGAGGAGATCCTGAAAGGAGCCGAGAATTGGTTGTCGGATATCTTCAAATGCTTTGGGATGAGCGTGGTCGGAATTTCTGGGTCGCCGAAATTCGATTTGTTGAATGCAGATTTTGGGTGGGGAAAGGCGAAGAAATTGGAAGTGGTGTCGATCGACGGAGAGAAGTACTCGATTTCGTTGAGTAATTCAAGGGATTCGGAGGGCGGATTGGAGGTGGGATTATCGCTGCCGAGAGAGAGAATGGAGGCTTTTGCAGCAGTATTTGCTCATGGCCTATCCGCCTCATAATAATTCATGATTTAATTATCTATACTCATTTTATTAAGGCCGTTACTTATTTCATAGTGTACTTTATGCTGCATGCGACTGTTCTAATAAGAGAACAGATCCACTCATGAAGGTGGGCTTAAAAGTAAACCAAGTGATGGGCTTCGCTAGTAGAAAAAGATGGATCTGTTTTAAGTATATACAGATTAATTTAATTGGAAAATAGTTTAATTTGGTTTCGCGGTGACTCATGAAGGCCGCGGTCCAAATTGTTTTCTGGAAAATTTGATTTTGTTGTCTACTTCGTATAATTTATTAAGAAAAAAAATCAAGAGAGAGTCAGAGAGAGAGAAAAGCAGTCAAACAACTTTACAAGCATTTAGAATTTTGACGCAATGCAATGCCAAATTGTCAACACTTTGGTTCTTCGCGTTACTCTTTCCTCATCAAGCCTACTTTCGTAAGGGTCTTTAGCGCACCGTTTTTAATATTTTTAATCAAACATTATACTTTTTAGCTAAACTTTTTTAATAAAAAGTACTTTCTCCTTTTATTTAATTTCTTCTCCGAAAGCTCTCTCTCACTCCTCCCCAAAAGGAAAACGAAACATATAACATATTTATTTATTTTGTGAGCAACTTTATTAGTTCGGTCGGGTGCAGGCCATTGGGGTATAGATTAACGATAAATTTTATGATTGATTGATGATATCTATTATATGATAAGCTCTCTAATAAATACAACATTGCAAATTTAATATAAATTTTCTTCGTTAAATTCTAGCCTACTCTTTAGCACTTAGCAAGTCGGCTTATTCAAATAGACCGTTGTGGACCGCTCCTCCATTCAACTCAAACAAATTGCTCACGTCTCTACAAATAATTCAAAATAAAATATTCATAGAACGAATGTCCCATTTAATGTATAAAAGCAAACGCACAACATCAGCAAATCAATACCTTAATTAATTAAAACATCGTTCGCCGCCATGACCACCGTGCTCGAGACCTGCGCAATCCCCCCGACGCCGGACGCCGCCGCCGAGCTCACGGTGCCTCTTGGCTTCTTCGACTTCTTTTGGCTGCATTTCCACTCCATCCGCCGCCTCGTCTTCTACAATCACCCTTGCTCTGAGGCCGAGTTCTTGGACACCATTGTTCCAAACCTCAAGCACTCTCTCTCTCTAACCCTCAAACACTATCTTCCGGTTGCCGGAAACCTCCTCTACCCTAAAGACACCGATAAACTAAAGCCCGTAATCCGTTACGTCTCCGGCGACTCCCTCCAGCTCACCGTCGCCATCTCCCGCCTTGATTTCGACGAGCTCGCCGGAAATCATGCTAGAGAATCAGACAAGTTCTACGAGTTCCTGCAGCCGCTACCGCCGTCAACGGAGGAAGAAGAATACAAAGTCGTCCCCCTCATCGCCGTGCAGGCGACGCTCTTTCCCGGCCGTGGAATTTGCATCGGTTTGAACAACCACCACTGCCTCGGCGACGCCAGATCTATCGTCGGGTTCATGTGGGCCTGGGCTGAAATCAATAAACACGGCGGCGATGAGGAGTTTTTGTCGAGAAACGGAGAATCTTTGCCGTTTTTCGACAGATCAGTTTTTGGAGATCTTGGCAAAACCGATGACAAGTACTGGAATGTTTTTAAAAACATTCCGTTAAAGCCGTCATCTTTTCCGTTACCCACGAATAGGGTAAGAGCTGCCTTCACCCTCCACCAATCCGACATCAAAAAACTCAAAAATCTGATACAATCCAAGAACTCAGACCTAGTTCATGTCTCGTCCTTCGTCGTCACGGCGGCGTACACGTGGACCACCGTACTGAAATCCGCCGACGCTGCCGGCGAGGATGTTGATGAGGAAAAGTACGAAGTGTTCTTCTTTCCGGCAGACGGCAGGGGACGGCCGAATGCCCTCGTAGATCCGCCGGTGCCGTTGAATTTCTTCGGGAACTGCTTAGGTGGCGGGATGGTGAAATTAAAGCATACGGAGGCGGCGGGGGAAGGGGGTTTTCTGGCGGCGGCGGAGGCTATTTCCGATCAAATCAAGAACCAGGTGAACGACAAAGAGAATTTTCTAAAAGGGTCGGATGATTGGACGTCGGAAATGGCGAATTTTGCCAAGTATAGTACATTTGGAGTTTCTGGTTCGCCGAAATTCGATTTGTCGAATGCAGATTTCGGTTGGGGAAAGGGAAGAAGGCTTGAGGTTTTGTCCATGGATGGAGAGAAGTATTCGATGTCTTTAAGTAATTCATGGGATTCCGCCGGCGGATTGGTGGTGGGATTGTCGCTGCCTAGAGAGAGAATGGAGGCCTTTGCTGCTTTATTTGAAGACGGACTAAAATTATGAGTGTTGTGTGAATGTTAAAAGTTTTGTTTCTTGAGATTTTAATTAGTCTGCAATAAAGAATCTTGTGAGTTTCTGGTGAACTTGGCTGTTGCTACTCTCGTATGTTTGGTGCAGATCCTTTGGATGTGGAAGCAATCTCTCTCTAGTTTTTTTGTTGTATGATTAGAAGCATAGAAGAAGTTATTTTTGATATATTAATTTTTAATTGATTATATATATATATATATATTTTTAAAAAAAAAAATTAACAGCAGAGGTCATTGTCATACCGACATCATTCTATTTGAAAAGATTGTTCGACTCTGAGCATTAATGTATGGGCAATATAGCCCCCTGTTAAGCAACTATTGAAAGTTCAAGAGGTTGGGGTTCTAGAAGAGGTCCAACCAAAGACACACACATGTATATACTTCTCCACTATGGGTGGCAATTGTCCAGATTTGGACTGGATGTTGCATGCTTGGTCGTGATCTAGATTCATAATTTTTTGTTTTGTTATGTCGGGTCTAGATCTGTCGGGTGCAAAAAATAAGATAAGTCCAAATTCAATGGATCTGTGAGTCTACATATTTAGATTCGGATCCATAGCTTTTACTGCTAAAATATTTTTTTAAATGAAAATAATAATAATAATATTACAATCATTAAAAATGAATAATTAAATCATGAAAATCATTAAAGGAAAATTATAAAGAGATTAATAAGAAAAATAATTTATATACTTCCTCCCTCCTAATTTAATTGTCTCACTTTCCATATTGGGTTGTCCCAACTAAATTGGCACAACCAAAAAAAAGAAGAAGAAATAATTAGGGATCCATAAACTATAACTAATGACCCATTTTACACATTAAAGTATCCGGCCCACCATTATTTATGTGCATAATTTATATTATTTCAATTTTCAGAAAATCAGTTTTTATTTATTTTCGATTTACTGTGCTAACTTCTTTATTTTTTTAATTAAATAAAAAATGAATTAGTTAAATAAATACATAAATGAAAAGAAAATCAAATAACAACATGATAGGTACCACCGTACCACCATATATTAAGTGACCCACAATCTAAGTAATTAAAGCTATTGGTCAACCGTTATTTATTATAGGAATGTCATTCTTTTATTCCCGTGTCGATAAGAGCATCCCCAGCCGAGAGCCCCTTTTTAGGGGCTCTCGGCACTATTCCGGCAGGGAGGGGCTCTCTCCATATTTCATCTCTAGCCGCAAGTCCCTCCCCTGGGCTCTCTCTTATTTTTAATTCATTTTATTTACGATTTTCGATATGTTTTTTTAATTCGTTTTTCGTTCGATTTTATTTAATTAATTAATTTTATTTTCAATTAAAAAAGTAACAAAATTTTTGGATTTTTTTTATTAAATTGAAACGAAATACATTGAAACGAAATACAACAATTAAAAAAAATAAAAATACAATAAAACAAGCCTATTTTTCGATCATGCTCCACAACCGAGTCCTCATGAGAAAATGCTGCTCCAACTCTTCCGGTGACATGTGTGAGGTATCAGTGGCGAGCAACTTGTTGTATGCAGTCATAATCTGATTAACTTCGGCACTTGATTGCCAAAACTCTTGTTCGGCTCCCTCCGGAATGTCCTCCAAATCAATCGTTTCCTCAGCTTGTTTGCCCTTTCCTTTATTCCTTCTTTGGGCGAGAGCTTTTTTGTTCCCCATAGGCCGGGGGCGTTCCGGAAAATAGCCATCCTCTTCCGCCTCTTCTGTGTCGGGATTGCTGGAGTTGGACGACCCGTCTGTGCCCTTCTTCTTTTTATTAGCGCGAAAAAGATCATACTTGGGCAATTTCAACAGCTCGTCATAGGCCTTCCCATATTGGAAAGCTTGTTTCGTATCCTTTAGATACAGCTTGTTGGGAACCCTTTGATAGTTTTGATAATGCTATTAGAAACCACACTTAGACAATAGATTTTAATTGGAACAGGCTGGTCTCCGTGTTTGGATCAGTCAAGCTCAACCCGGACAGGTTGCTATGTGAAGGTCAAGGTTGGTAGTGCAACCTTGTACCTAATCTACTCAAACCTGTCATAATGTTCCTTTACATAATCTGTCTATGTAATCTGCTCTAACCATACTCGAAGATTTCTTGCGAAGATTACAGAAGACTGAAGACAGTTCGAGGTATAGGAAGCTCGACCTGCAAAGTCCAACCTGAGCTGTGGCTGAGGAACCTGTCATCAACTCAACGACTATAATTGTGTCAGTGTACGGTTCTGCATATCCTGACACACATACAACGGCTCTATTTCAAATGCTTCTCTATAAATACCTCAAGACATTCCAGAAAGAAGGCACGAGAAACTCAATATACAAGCTAAAACGCTGCAGAAATCTCAGGCTTAAAGATCACTCAATCAACACTCGAAATCACTAGAGCTTTCCCAAGTGTTGATCTTTGTAGATTTCTATTCTTTCTAGAAGCTGTCTTACTAGAACACAACCCACACTCTCACTACCATCACTGTTGATATTCAGTGTAGTTGATAGAGTTGTATTCCTAACGGTGATAGCTTTTCACAGCTATCTAGTTTGGATATCAGTGCTAGTTGTTTAGCATTAGTAAGATCGTATGTAAGTTTGTATGTAAAGTTAGAAGAGACACGACTCAGGAATCGTGCTAGATTCAGTCTAAGAGAAAGACTTGAATTTGGACTGGAACCTCCACCAGTGTTAAAAGGAGCGAAAAATCTCAAGTTAAGGGATTACAGATTCGACGGGATCTGGCGTGGACGTAGGAGCTGTTTACTCCGAACCACGATAAAAACTCGTGTTTCTCTCGCTATTTATTTTTACATCTTTATTTACACAGTTTGCATGTTCACAACCTGCACCACTGCAACTTGTCTTGCATAAACTGTTGCTGAACTGAAGTCTTTTTGAAAATTGTTTTGAAAAACTGTTAGCCAACCTTTCCACCAAACTTCCGCACGCAGGTTAGTTTTGCAAGCTCAGCAGTTCACTGTTTGAGCTGGAAAAACTAAGCTGCACTGATAAACTGAAGTGACGACTCAGTAAGATCAAATTGTTTTGAAAAGTCAAAACTGTTGGCTAATTGGTGTATTCCCCTCCCCCATACACCAATATCTATTTATCGGGACCTACAAGTGGTATCAGAGCGGTGGTTCTTTTGACCACTGCTTCTGTATACTAGAAGCTTTTTGTGCTTTAGTGTCAAATTGAACTAGATCTCTGTGTCTGCGAACTGCGCATATATAAACTGTCAATATGGAAGCTTCACTTCTCCGTGTCTGTGAAGATTTTTCTATACAGGGATATGAAGATTGGAGTTTTCGAATAAAGATGTGCCTCCAAGCTCATTATGTGCTGATGTGGGATGTCATCGAGAATGGTCCAACACCAATCTACGAACCCTACGAAACTGATGTATCTGGAAATAAAGCTTCTGAAGCAACATATGTGCCGAAGATCAAAGACCCCAGAAAATACACAAGCGAAGAAAGAAAAGAAGCTGGACTTGACAGCTTCGCAAAAGGATTAATCTCGAGCACAATTAAGGGCGTCCACCTGGCCAAGATTTGGAATTGCCAAGGAAATGTGGGACACCTTAAAAGCAATAAGCCTTGGATCAACAGAGATGCTGGAAAATAAGCTGTCAGTGGCATGCAGTAAATTTGAAGAATTCAAAATGCAGCCAATGGAGACCATTGATCAGCTCAAGAATAGATTCACAATGATCACTCTGGAGATCGCGGCTCTCAAGAAAGATAAATATACACAGCGCGAACTCAATCTCAAAGTAATCCAATCTCTTCCAGCAAGCTGGCATGTATACAGCGACATGCACCGCGGCAGGTCGGATATCAGCAACCTGTCAACCGAGCAACTGTTTGATCTGCTCATCGGGAATGAGTTTGAAATGATCAGACTGCACGGGTCAGAACAAACGTCTTCAAGCAAGAAGACCGAGCCCGAAAAGAAAGAAAAAGATGCTGCATTCAAAGCTGCATCAATTACAGAAGAAAGAGCAATCCCAAAAGATCTATGCTCTAAAATGGAAAAATTGTTGAAGGACTATGCACTTATGGCTAGAAGGAATGAAAAGCTTGAAAAACGCTTCAACAAATTCCGCAAATATCACAAAGATTTCAAGAGAAATCAAACCACCTCTTCTTCCGACAAGAAAGGTGAAGGTATAACTAAACCCTCAAAATTCAATTCTTCTAACACTCCAGAGGGTGGTTGTTTTGAATGTGGCAGACCAGGTCACTACAAGTCAGACTGCCCAGATCTATCAAAGGCTAAACGCGAAGAGCTCTGTGCAAAAAGAGATCAAAAGCTTAAGGAGCAGCGCAACGCCATGATCGCAGCTGAGGAAGAGGCCAAAACAGCTTCCACATTATCAGACTCAACCTCCTCCGACGAAGATGACGATGATGAATTGGATGAGGAGGAATGTCGATTAGCTGACGAGGAACTTGAATATGAGGAATGCTTCATGGGAAAAGATCACGATCTTGTTCAAAACAAGGTTGATACTAAAACTTCTTTTTCATATTCAGCTAACTCTGAACATGCAGGTATTGAAATACCTGAAATGCCAACGTATGAAGAGTTTCAACAACAGCTTGATGACTACAAGAAGCTCTCAGAAATGTTTAAGCAAGTGGTCATAGAAGGATCCAAGCTGGAGGGTGAAAACTTGAAACTCAAAGCTGCTTTAGATGAAAGCTTCACTCCATATGATGAAGCAAAAGAAAAGGAGATTGAAATCCTAAAAGTCCAAATGGGTAAATCAGCTTTAAGGGAAGAAAACCTTAAAGAAATGCTCACTGAGAGGGACAGTGAGATCAACAAACTGAATGGCCAACTTGTAGATCTCTCAAATGAGCATGAAAAGCTGTTGCAGAAAGAGCTCAAGCTTCAACAAGTCCTAATGAGAATGAACAAAAATGGTGAAAAGCTTGAAGTCTTGCAAGCTGCCCAGAGACCTGCTCAGATAAAGTTTGGCATCGGATTCCATGGTTAAACCAGCGGAGTCAAAGAAAATGAGAAGGTCCTATTCGTAAAAGAAAAGGGATTGGCCGAAGGCAAAGCTCATCACACTCTGCCAGATAAACAAATCAAATTGAAGAATCTAGCCCGGCAACCTCAAGCAATCCTGATAAAAGAGCATGGAAAACCTATCAGGAAACAGCAGCTAAGGCCGCCGGTAGAACAACAAAAGGTTGTGTGACCTAGGAAACTGCATGGTCAACCTGCGTATCAAAAAGGAAGCCAACCTACTCAAAGAAAAGTGCAAACTGCTAACAAAGGAAAAGCAGTTTCTCAACCGAAAACTGCTCGACAACAACGAAACTACTATGAGCAGTGGCCAAACCAACAGAGACTTGACAATGAAGGTTACTGGTACAACCATCATTGGTACCAATATCCTGAGCTGTCAAGTATGCACTATCAATTTCCACACGGAAGTGGATTTGGAAATGATCGCTGCAGATGTGGATATATGGAGCAGTGCTATCGAAATGATCATTATCAACCTGCTCATTACCAACTGCAAACTGCATACTCAAATAGAACCTACTCAAATGTGCAACGGACCAAGCCACGAGTCAACATGAGTTTCCAAAAGAAGATGCTTGGAAACCAAGCTGCTAAAACTCAACCTGCTAACAAAGCACCCAAATTCATGTGGGTTGCTAAATCTGTCTAATTGCAGGATGGGAAAACTCAAAGGAGGAAGCAAGCAGCTCGCGGTGCGATCTGGATCATTGACAGTGGTTGCACAAAGCATATGACCTGCGACAAAAGCTTGCTTACAAACTTCATTGAATGTGATGGACCTCTAGTTGCTTTTGGAGGAGACTCTAAAGGGAAAACAAGAGGCTACGGTAATCTAATTGTTGGTAAAACAACAATATCTAATGTCACTTATGTTGAAGGTTTAAATCATAATCTCTTTTCTGTAAGCCAGTTCTGCTCTAACGGAAAAAGAGTAGAGTTTTTTGCTAACAAGTGTGCTATAAAGAATGAGGAAGGAGAAGAAATTCTTCTTACCGGTATTTTGCAGGACAACTTGTACATTGTACAATGGTCAGATAAGAAAGAAACCTGTCTGGTCACCAAATCTGCACCTAAAGTAAGCTGGCTATGGCACAAGAGACTGTGTCACTTAAACTTCAAAGCCATCAACAAACTTGCTCGCAAGAAGCTCGCAGATGACCTTCCAGATCAAGTCTACTACAAAGATCATGTTTGTGAGGCCTGTCAAGCTGGAAAACAGATCAAATCATCATTCCCAAGCATTGCAGCTCACAACACAAGTAGAATCTTGGAATTACTCCACATGGATTTATTTGGTCCAGTAACTCCTAGAAGCATTAACGGTAAAAAGTATACTCTTGTTATTATTGATGATTACTCACGATATACTTGGGTTATTTTCTTACATAAGAAGAAGGAGACTCTAGTGGAGCTACCTGCGCTACTCACCAAACTATCAAATATGAAGAACAAAAGTGTGATTTCAATCAGATCCGATCGTGGAACAGAGTTTCTTAATCATATGATTGAATCATACTGCACCAAAAGTGGAATTACTCATCAAACTTCAGCAGCTCGCACACCTCAACAGAATGGTGTTGTTGAACGACGCAATAGATCTCTAAAGGAAGCAGCTCGCACAATACTGAATGAAACCAATCTTCCTAAGAAGTTCTGGGCAGAAGTAATCAACACAACTTACTACACTCAGAACAGATCAGTCATTCATACAAGACATGGAAAGACTCCATACGAGCTGTGGAAAGATAAGAAACCTCGATTTAAATATCTTAAATCTTTTGGTTGTGTGTGTTACATTCATAACAATGGGAAATCACAGTTGAAAACTTCTGATAGCAAAGCAGATCCAGGAATATTTTTAGGATATTCGGAGATCAGCAAAGCTTTCAGAGTTTTTAACAAGAAAACTCATATTGTGGAAGTAACCCCACATGTTGTTTTTGATGAATCTATTTGTGAGTACAGGGAGACCCAATCGGATGAAAGTACATGTGCAAGTCAAAATCAAACAGGCTCCAACACGCAGTTTCGAGATGAAATACTAATATGGAGTCCAACCGACTTGGAAGAAGAAGAAGCTCAGCCTGTACAGATTCTAATTCACAAAATCCACCCATTCAGCAAGGGGGAACGAACCAAGGGGGAACCGAAGCTCCTCCAACCAGCTCCTCTTCAACTGATCCAGAAACTCCAATAGAACCTGCAGTCAGTGCAGAACTGTCAGTGGATCAGCTTGCTGAACAACTTCAACAGCTTAACCCCTTCACTTCTCAACCTCCACCTGAGTTTGAAGATCCCATACCAGACCCTGAACCAATTCTCACAGAAGAAGAAATCTCTCGTCGAAGGAGATGGGTCGATGCTCATGCTGAAGATCTCATTGTTGGGAACCCAAGGGCAGGTGTGAAGACAAGGAGACAGATAGGTGAAAGCTGTCTACTAAGCTGTTATCTATCCTACTCTGAACCCAAAACTGTTGAAGAAGCTCTTGCCAACCACGACTGGGTTACAGCCATACAAGAGGAACTCAATGAGTTTAAAAGAAATGAAGTATGGTCACTAGTTGATCATCCTACACATCAAGGAGTGATTGATGTAAAATGGATATTCAGAAATAAAAAGGATTAGAATGCTGAAGTAATCAGAAATAAGGTAAGATTAGTTGCCAAAGGTTACTGTCAACAAGAAGGAATAGACTATGATGAGACCTACGCACCAGTAGCAAGATTAGAAGCCATAAGATTGGTTCTAGCATATGCAGCTCATCAAAGATTCAAAGTCTACCAAATGGACGTGAAGAGTGCTTTCCTCAACGGAATTCTTGGAGAAGAAGTTTACGTTGAACAACCTCCAGGTTTCGAGGAAGCAGGTCCAGAGAAAGTTTACAAACTGCACAAAGCAGTATATAGTTTGAAATAAGCTCCCAGAGCTTGGTATGAAACGTTGTCTACATTCCTACTGCATTCTAGTTTTTAAAGAGGATCAGTCGACATAACTTTATTTACTTTTAAGTACAAGGATGATATTCTTCTTGTACAAATTTATGTTGATGACATTATTTTTGGATCTAGGTCAAAATTTCTATGTGACAGGTTTGGAGAACTTATGAAGTGTGAGTACAAAATGTCCATGATGGGGGAGATGAACTTCTTCCTCGGCCTACAGGTCAAGCAATCTGCGGATGGTATCTTCATTTGTCAATCCAAGTATGCTAACAAGCTGGCAACCAAATTTGGTGTCCGAGATAGCAGACCTCTGAAGATTCCAATGATTGCAAATGGAAAGATGGATCCAGATTCTGAAGGAAAACCTGCCAGCATAACTTTGTATAGGGGAATTATTAGTTCTTTACTTTATATTACTGCAAGTCGATCTGACATTTCTTTTGCAGTTGGAATATGTGCTCAGTATCAAGCTAATCCAAAGGAATCGCATCTAGAAGCAACCAAGAAAATTCTTAGATACATCAAGGGAACTGTAAACTTCGGTTTATGGTATCCTTGTGATGATATTTTGAACTAACTGGCTATGCAGATGCAGATTATGGAGGATGCAAACTGGATAGAAAGTCCACATCAGGGACCTGTCAATTTCTTGGAAGCAAGTTAATCTCTTGGTTTTCAAAGAAGCAAACTTCAGTTGCTACTTCAACAACAGAAGTTGAGTACATGGCAACAACAAGCTGTTGCGCACAGATTCTTTGGTTGAAACAACAACTCAAAGATTATGATGTCACTGTTCGAAAAGTTCCCATATTTTGTGACAACACAAGCGCCATAGCTCTCACTGTGAATCCTGTCTACCACACCAGATGCAAGCATATTGATATAAGGCATCACTTCATAAGAGATCACGTGGAAAAACAAGATGTAACAGTTGAGAAAATCCATACTGACATCCAGATAGCCGATATTTTAACAAAACCTCTCATGGAAGAGAGATTCAAAATGCTGTGTGGAAAGCTTGGAATGCTCAGAATGGATACACAGCCTAAGTCAGAGAATGGAAGCAGTTCACTAGCACAGGTCAGCCAAGAGCAGACTGACTTGGAAACTGCATACTAACAAAAAGCAGTTCGCTAGTACAGGACTGCCAAAACAGACTAACTTGGAAACTGCAGCTCACAAGAAGCAGTTAGGTGACACGCAGCTTGAAGCCACAAACTGCGTTGAAAGTCAACAATCACCGGTCAACCGTTAAGGGGGAACTGGAGATGTCGTATCAATCTCCATTTAAATCTTAGCAGAACTTATTATTTCCTCTTCCCATATATTCTGTCATATATATATATTTTTAAATCTTGTTACTGTTAAGAATTTGAAAAGTTTTTCACGAAAAACTAGGAATTTATGTCTATCAAATCTTGACCGTTGGAGAAGTCTATAAATAGAGAGAAAATTCTTGATTTCTTTACGCGTTTCTTGAAATCCTTTGAAATCACATTTCAAAATTTCTTTCACTCTATCTGAGAAATTTCTTTCACTCTATCTGAGAAATTTCTTTCGTTCTTTCATCTTCATAAACTAGAAATTCATAATCCTTACCCTTTCTCTGCAAAAATGTCTGAAGATTCATTGAGTGCTCAAGTGAAGAAAACAACCCCTCTCATCTTCTTTGAGAAGGTTGCTGTGCTCGACTCATATGGATACAGAGGTTTGGATCAGATGATTGAGGCTATCACCCAATGTGATGGTTTCTTCAACATCATCACTCAACATCCACGAATGACGCTACCGGAAAATGTTGTTTATTTGCTGTGTTCTCTGGAATCAATGGCCGGAGACCCCGCAACGACAACTTTTCTCTTCAATAGTGAAGAAGAGCGGCGTCATCTTCTTCCACTCGTCCTTCAAACCTACAGCTTATCGGATACAGGGGCTATCACAAAGGTTGATGATGTGCCCATGGAATCTGTCAACGATGTATATCAACAAGCTCTGTTTGAGCCCAAGAAAATTTATGATCAGAGAACTTTCAACCGCCACGACCTGAAGTCTGAGTACAGATTTATGTTCGAGTTTGTTCACAATATGTTCTTCTCATACCTAGGCTCGAACGAATCTGTCACTCTGTCGAAGTTTAAACTGCTAACTGCTGTGGTGAAGCAGTTAAATGTCAACTGGGCCAGGTTACTAGTCAACCTGTTCATCAAGGAAGCCGCAGAGCTACCTGCTAGGATCAAGGCCAACATGCAACTTCGTCATGGCACCAAGCTCTCTATCATTCTGCAGAGAACGCTTACAAATCGCGTATGGCGTGTCTGCACTGGATTTCCTGACGACAAGCTGGTTCCTCACACCTGGAACCAGTTGATCATGATTCTGGGCATCTTGCCACACAAGATCAACAAGGCCAAAGGTACAGCCAAGCGTCTGCTCACAGAAATGCATGACTCAAAGGTAGATGTAGCTGAAAAAGATGATAGCAGTGAGAATGATGAAGAAGACAGCGTCCAGGTTGAGTCAGTCAGAAAAGGAAAGAGAAAGCTGACGGATCTGCAATCTGCGCCCTCTCAGAAGCGCACCACTCGATCTACAGCAGCAACCTTTGTGGAGGCAGATCACACACCACCTGCTACTACAACGCAACCTGCCTCTCCACAGGTTGGAGTGAAACCTGCTGGCGAACAGTCCCCTCCAGGCACCCCTCCAGGTTTCCCGTCCAAAGCTCAGTCCCAAGCTCCTGTCACAGCAGCTCCTACATCCTCTCTCAACAGCTCCATAGCAGTAGACCAGATGTTATCCTTTTACAAAGCGGAGTTCTTAAGATGTCTCGAAGGCTTAACATGCTGGAACTAGAGAGCAAGCTGTACATTGATGAAAAGGTTGCAGCATTGCAAACTGAGAATGCCAAGCTGTGGGAATTCATCAAAGCTCACATTGGTGAAAAGGATGCACAAGAGCAGTTCACAAAGGACAGGGGACAAACCAGCTAGATGAAAGCTGTGAACTCATAAACAGTGGAACCTGTTTGATCAGAAACTGTGAGTAAGACAGTTTGAATAGGGAAGTGTCATGGACGACCTGTATCAGTCTCCATGTTCTTAAATTATGATTTTATATATGTCAAAGATATGCCTTAATTATTCCAAATATTCAAATTTCAATGAAATATTTTTGCTTCACTTGATCAATTTTATGCCTTATCAATCATTTTCATTTATTGAAGCATGTGTTTTGTTATTTATTGAAATCTTTGTTAAGGATATTCTGACATAATACTTAACATTCTTGCTTTACTTTCCATATATGTCAAAAGGCGCATACAACGTATCAAATCCGCATTTAATGCGAGGCGACGGTTGAGTGTTAGGGTAGCGCGAGTGGGATACACAATCAACCCCACGCGCCCACTATCTCACGGATTTCCAGGGATTCAATCCCATCCGTTGAACGATTGATATGCTTCAATCTCAACCGCCGGCTTTATCTTTTATATATAAGAATGTAACTGTGCATCGTCGTTCTCAATTCAATTTCTGCATTCTTCCGCCATTTTTCTCTGCAACTCTCTTTTAAAATTTCACATTCACGGTTCTCATTAATACGTTCTTGAAATGGCAGGAGAATCCACGTCTCAAACACTTCCACAAACAACCGAACAAAAGATCCAGTATCTACAGCAGTACATTCTCACAGAGCCTACAGCAAATCTCTCAACCTATGATTACGCCGGCTTGAACGAGATGTACTCCGCCATCCAGGAAGCGGATGGATTTTTCAAGATTATCACTCATGAGCCAAAATTTTGGCTTCCGCAACAAGTTGTGATGTTTTATCTCTCCTATTTTTGCCCGGAAGATGTCGACTCTGCCCAATTCCATCTTTCTGTACCTGTTGTGCTCGACGAGCCCATTCCCATTCTCCCGCTCATCTCTCGAACCTACGGCATCGCTGATTCAGGAACTGTGGAGATCCTGTATCACAAGCCCATGGGTTTAATTTTGGACGTTCCGGATGCAGATCTAGAAGCAGTTTACCAGAAAGCTCTAATGCAGCCCGCAGCCAAGTATGATGGAAGGAGGTTCTCGCGCCCTCTGCTGAGACCTGCGTACAGAGCTCTCTTCGACTTCGTTCACAAAGTCTTCCTTGGTTACTCTGGTAACCACGACGCTGTCACTCCAGCAAAGTTTAGAGTGATGACTGCAATCGTGCAATGTCTAAACGTGAACTGGGCTCGATTTCTCCTCGAGCTCCTCAATGAAAAAGTCAAGCAGCTCTCGATCACTTATGAAGGCGACGTGCTGACCGAATTCCGCATTGCCAGGAATCTGCGCCTAGGCACCAAGATCTGCTCTCTCATTCACTGTCTCCATCCCAACCTCAACTGGAGTGGAATGACTCATTTCAACAAGAAAAAGGTCCCCAAGGACCAGAAGCAGCTCGAATTAATAATTGGTGTCGACATGACCGTCTTTGCCAAGAATGATGATGTGGTGAAGCCGTTCCTGTACGACATGGGTCGATCTAACCCAACTTAGGTACCTCCAGAGCAGCGTGACTTTCAGAGAAAGAGGCAGCTTGCCCCTAGCAAGCAGCTTGACAGACCAGCCAAGTCTGTGCATATCAAATATCCAACTCCCATATCACACAGGTTGCATACGGAGTTTGCTACCATAGAAGTTCAGCACCAACCTGCTCGCCAAACTTTCGAAGACATCCCGGAACAGATAGTTCTTGAAGCACAGGTTTCAATACCTGTACCCTCAGTTCGTGACATCTTCAAGTCTACAGCTTCGGAGCTAGCTGGCCCTAGCCACAGCGAATCTCAACCGGAGGGTGACACCGATATCGAGGAAGAAAATCTTGAGACCTCCATCGTCATCCACCAGCAGTCCGGTGAAGCCTCTCATCATCACAGCTCTCCTCCAGAGCTTGACCTACATCTTATCCTTTCATCCGATGATGATGATGTAGAAGAAGATCCGATGAAGACTGCAGCTGCCATGCTGGTCCACTCCATCGAGCTCGACGCTGAGAAGACTGTCATGGAGTCTTTTCCCGGAATTGATCTCACTCCCGAGACCAGGCAGATGGCACTTCGGCTACGTGCTCTGCTTGATGGGAAGGATAGATCTTACTGTGATTTGAAGTCCATCTTCATTATTCACCCCATCGAACAACTAGAGATTGAAGAGCACAACCTTGGGAAGTATTTTGGCTATGCTTCCATTCCTGAAGCTCGCGACTGCTTCAAGAAGTTCGTCCTCTCTAGGATGAAGAGAGAGGCCAAGGTACTCAATGTTGACTTGAAACCTTTCTACTCTCATGATCGCGACTTTTACAATTACAGGTTTCCGGAGGATGAAGAATTCAGTCCAATTCCTTCTCCATCCCGGAACTACGGAGACGCAATGTCCGATCATGATCGAGTACCGGTTTATTCTGTAGCAACCGCAGGAACTCCTCTCACCGCCGTGCAAGAAGATTTGAAGAAATTCATCATTGAGGAAGTTTCCAAGGTGAAGGCCACCGAGGTTGCTAAACACCAGAAGATTGCGGACCAAATTGAAGCCATGGACAAAGCAGCATCTGCCATGCTGGCAATCATCAAGGCTGAAATGCCACAGGTTATCAGGGAAGAAGTGGCAAGCCAGTTCGAAACCTTTATCTCCACTCAGCTGAAAGCTGCAATGGACAAGCTGCTTCCCAACCAGCTGTCCGAACTAAAGGTCGCCTACGCATCTTCGGTTGACAACCTGCGATACGAGTTTGAACAGCTCAACCAGCTTGTCAACAACTTTTCTTCAAAGCTCGCTCAAGCCTCATCCAGCTCCCTGAAGAAGGAAGAAGAGATGCAAGGGAACATCAACTCCCTCCTACAGTTTAAAGAGAAGATCAGCACTGACCTGTCCTTAATCTCCAACGAGCAAGCCTCCCTCAATACCACTGTTCAGCACTTGATTGATAATGCCGAAAAGGGGGAAGGAAAAGGCAAACGCACTGCTGCTAAAGTGAAAGGCAAGGAGAAACAGGTCACCCAACCTCCTATGACTCAATCAGAAGCTGCTCCGCCTGTGACAGCTGTCCCTCAACCTGCTGCCCAGAAGCTGTCTGAGCAAGAAAGGGCACAGGGTGAAGCTACCCTTATTCGAATGATGGCAGAAGCTGGCTACACCGCAGATGAATGCGAGAATGAAGGCAAGCAGAAGCTGTTTCTCGAAGATCTGAGGAAACAGAGAGCAAGGGACAAAGCTCGCGTGGCAAGCTTCCGAGGTCTTGAAAGCTGCAAGGATCAAGCGGACAAAAGATAGCCAACTGATTGGCTACCAGTGGAAGATCAGCCTTTATGGGACGAGTTCCTGAACCAGTTCATCTTACACCACTACTGGTTGCAGGTTGATGCTCGCTACACTGGTGATACCAAAACTGCCTTTCACAGCTGGATGCAAGCTTTTCCCGACCGCGAATTCATTAAAAGAGTCCGTGCGAAAGCTGCAGAGGCGAAGGTCACGATCAATCCGCCTAAAATAGAGACCTTCCAACCTCCCACTATCTGCGGCACTGATACTCCAGATATCGACCGGATCAATACTTTCATAAGGAATATCACAGCTCAGTACGGTTGCAAGACCACAGGCTGTGATGAGTACAGGTCGATCCGTGACAGCATCTACGCAGCTATGGGATCTGTAAGCAAGGAGAAGATCGCTGAAGAGAGATTTAGGACTGTGAGGAAGTGACTTGATCGTTTTCACTCATTTGTTGTATCAATTCTGTAATCTGTGTACATCAATTCAGTTGATACTATAAATGAAAAATGATCATATTTTGTTCCTGATGACAAAATCTCATTGTCCAAGCCTTTGCATATTATGCTTTAAATTTTCTAACATTTATTCTCATGCAGTTGGCTGGACATCAAACCTTGATCACCTTTTCTTGTGAAGTTCAAAACTTCTAAGTCAAGATGTAAAGTGTGGGTTTCAACATTATCAAAAAGGGGGAAATTGTTGGGAACCCTTTGATAGTTTTGATAATGCTATTAGAAACCACACTTAGACAATAGATTTTAATTGGAACAGGCTGGTCTCCGTGTTTGGATCAGTCAAGCTCAACCCGGACAGGTTGCTATGTAAAGGTCAAGGTTGGTAGTGCAACCTTGTACCTAATCTACTCAAACCTGTCATAATGTTCCTTTACATAATCTGTCTATGTAATCTGCTCTAACCATACTCGAAGATTTCTTGCGAAGATTATAGAAGACTGAAGACAGTTCGAGGTATAGGAAGCTCGACCTGCAAAGTCCAACCTGAGCTGTGGCTGAGGAACCTGTCATCAACTCAACGACTATAATTGTGTCAGTGTACGGTTCTGCATATCCTGACACACATACAACGGCTCTATTTCAAATGCTTCTCTATAAATACCTCAAGACATTCAAGAAAGAAGGCACGGGAAACTCAATATACAAGCTAAAACGCTGCAGAAATCTCAGGCTTAAAGATCACTCAATCAACACTCGAAATCACTAGAGCTTTCCCAAGTGTTGATCTTTGTAGATTTCTATTCTTTCTAGAAGCTGTCTTACTAGAACACAACCCACACTCTCACTACCATCACTGTTGATATTCAGTGTAGTTGATAGAGTTGTATTCCTAACGGTGATAGCTTTTCACAACTATCTAGTTTGGATATCAGTGCTAGTTGTTTAGCATTAGTAAGATCGTATGTAAGTTTGTATGTAAAGTTAGAAGAGACACGACTCAGGAATCGTGCTAGATTCAGTCTAAGAGAAAGACTTGAATTTGGACTGGAACCTCCACCAGTGTTAAAAGGAGCGAAAAATCTCAAGTTAAGGGATTACAGATTCGACGGGATCTAGCGTGGACGTAGGAGCTGTTTACTCCGAACCACGATAAAAACTCCTCGTGTTTCTCTCGCTATTTATTTTTACATCTTTATTTACACAGTTTGCATGTTCACAACCTGCACCACTGCAACTTGTCTTGCATAAACTGTTGCTGAACTGAAGTCTTTTTGAAAATTGTTTTGAAAAACTGTTAGCCAACCTTTCCACCAAACTTCCGCACGCAAGTTAGTTTTGCAAGCTCAGCAGTTCACTGTTTGAGCTGGAAAAACTAAGTTGCTCTGATAAACTGAAGTGACGACTCAGTAAGATCAAATTGTTTTGAAAAGTCAAAACTGTTGGCTAATTGGTGTATTCCCCCCCCCCATACACCAATATCTATTTATCGGGACCTACACAGCTCACATGCTTTGTTAAAGACGTCGTTTGAGTCTTCTCCGCTCTTCCAGTCCCTCACACATTCAGCGTAGAAGCCATGTAATTTATTGCATTTGGGCATGATCCGCTGGTAATGCCCCTTTAGTATCTTCTTATTTCTGGGCTTGTAGCCGATAGTATGAATCGTAGCGTTGTACCTATCGACGATCTTGCCCCAGAAAATCATCTCCTTCTGTCGATCGCCAACTCCGGGGTCTTCGGAAATGCTAGACCACACCTTGATGAGATGTGCCGACTCCTCCGGACTGTATGCTACGGCCTTCGTCGGCTCGGTTGGCTCCGGATTTGGGGGGGCAGCCGTCGATGCGCTTGCTTTCTTCTTGGCCGCTGGACGCATGTTCGAAACTGACTCGAAGGAACTCGATAGATTTAGCCCTTGAAAATCCGAGGCCGCACCTTGACTACCCCTGCATGGCGAAGTTCTGAATTGATCGAAGACGGGTGGGGAGACGTCTTGATATCCGGCAGGAGAAAAACCCATCACCCCCTTGGCAGGAGGACTCGCGTAGGCTGCGAATCCGAGGTTAGTAGGCCACGGTGATGACGGTGGAGAATCATCATCGTCTGGGGTATCATCGTTGGACTGATTGGGGAAACCACATTGGCCTTGAGAGCGCAACATTTCGAGAAACGTCTCGTTATCCATCGACATTTTTGAAAATTTGATAGAGAAATGTAAAGATTTTTTTTGATTTTGTAGAGAAATATGAGAAGTGTAGATGATTTTTGAGGTGTGGGGGTTGATTTTTGATAGTGTGTATATATAGGGGGAGGGTAAAGAGCCGTTTGGGAGTAGCCGTTGCTCTCCAACGGCTGAAATTTTTTTTATTTTTTTTATAATTTTTTTTGCTGAAATTCGATTTAAAAAAATAAAAAAAATAAAATTAACATGGCTGACGTCAGCACATGGGGGAGGGAGGGGGAGCGAGCCGGGCTCTCGATTGCGCACTGGACTCACCGTACGACGGGCTCGCCAGTGCGGCCCGGGCTCGCGCCGCGGGCTCGCGAGCTGGCTCGAGCCCCGGGCGGCCGGTGCGCTGGAGATGCCCTAAGTAACTGAGACAATTGAGTTGGGACTGAGCTGAGGTAGTATATGACAGGGTCTACGGATATGAACCAGGTCTTAGATATCTAGATCAAAATACAGATCTGAAAATTTAGTATGAGGTCCGGATCCGGTCCATATCCAGCAAGTACATTTTTTTAAGATATTCAAATCCTAAAAAAATGGATCTAGACCTACGGATCTGGACCAAGTCCAAGATCCATCGCCATCCCTATTCTCCATCAACAACCATAAACGTATATACTAAAATTATACAACAAAAATTGTATCTAGTGACAACAGTTTTTGTCAGTATACGACTTATATAGTGACAAAAATTGTTGTCACTAGATACTATTTATTTTGTATATATTAAACAAAATAGTTGAAATGAATGACCGAGACGGACATCTTGGCCCAAACCTAATTTTTTTCGTTAGTTATATGACTGTACTGCCTATAATTACTAGCTTATGAAATTAGAAATTAAAAGAAATGTGAAAATGAGATTACATAGAGGAACATAACCAATCACACGCGAACCAACTTCAATTCATATTACAACAATTGGTCAGTACTTGAACTAATTAACTAATCACATGAACCTATTTCAAATCTAAAGGAATGTTTTGTTGGAAAATGGGTATGAAAAAAACCTTGCCGGGCGTACAAACTAAAATTACAACGTAATAAGAAGATTATAAGCGAAATAAAAAATCAAAATCTAACAAGAGCCGAGTCGAGGAAAGCCCTCTTTCCGCAAGACGAAATACGCCCCGGTAGTGCTTACGGTAATAGCGTATCGTCCCCAAAGATAAAACGGCTTTGTTTCTAAAGGTAGTAGCACCACAAACCGATAGAGCTCCGGCGAATTAGAGTGAGGCGAGGAGATGAGCTCGAAAAATGACAAAGGAAGAATGCAGAAATATGCTTGATCTTAGTGTGTGTAGATTGTGTGTCTACAACTCCTTCATGCATCCTATTTATAGGCATATCTCATGAGGGGATTTAAATGTATTTAAATGTCATAATGGCCATGATCAGCCATTACACGCCATTAACCATCCATTACTCGGCAGTTTCTAGCTGTTGCAGGTGGTGGAGTAATGGCGGAGTAACAGCCATTCTAGAAGCTTTCCGAATGGGCTGATGTCCTCAGAGCTGGACACAGTGGCTTCCACATTATCCCGCACATCGGCTGGACGAAGTGGCTTCCACATTATCCCATACACTACACATTGATATGTAATCAATATGGTTCCACTTCATTATATATAATGAAGTAACACTCCACCAAACCACAACCTTTGCATATTTATATCTCACTCACCGGAATTCGATTTTGAGCATATAAATACACAATGTTCATCTACTCCGAGAGTAGATCAATAATCTAATATTTAATTTAATAAATAAATTAAATATTGATTATTATTTATTTGATCAAAAAACTAAATTTCCAACAATCCCCCACATGAGTGAGATAGCCATATGCACATGTATGCAAATGCAAGAGCTCAATCCTCACGAGGTATAAAACTATTAGGATAGGTAGCTTGTGGCTTTGAACCTTCCATAGTCAACACCATCGAGTACACAGGCGGCATTGTAGCACAATGCTTTGAATTATTCCTCCACGGCGTGCACCGAGACAATGATGTTAATGCTTAAACACCTCAACCTCATCCGTTCTCACGTTTTGTATCCATTTCGGCCTTGGACACCTCTTTGGATTCATAAGCGTATTTTTTTCACGAAGCGGCCACACTTCACACTTACATAGGTGATTCTTTACCGAGTATCTTGCCATACTCAACCTCCTCGAGGTATTTAGGAATCATTAAAAGTCATAGACTTAACCTCACCACAAGGTAAGCTTTCAACACTCGAATGCTTTCTAGGGAATAGATAAAAGCAAGTGCTTTCACACGAACTTTCATAGCTTAGTTTTCCCATTGAACCAAGTTCTTGGGGTTTTCAATCATCATGGTTGGGTTACCACTATGATAGTTCTTAGTTTGTGGATTTTACTCCCATTCCCCCTAGCAACTTATTCATTTGATCACGGTTTAATCCTTTGGTTAGTGGATCCGCCAGATTATCTAACGACTTCACGTAGTCGACTAAGATAATCCATGTTGTGATCAAATGTCTCACGATATTATGTCATCGATGAATATGTTGAGACTTACCATTGTACAAACCACTTTTTGCCCTACCAATAGCCGCTTGGCTATCACAGTGAATTATCACCGGAGGCAATGGTTTCTCCCAACATGGAATGTCCTCAAGAAAGTTTCTAAGCCATTCAGCTTGTTCACCAGCTATATGTAAAGCTATGAACTTGGACTCCATGGTGGACCGGGCTATACACGTCTGTTTTACGGATTTCCACGCAACAACTCCACCCCTAATAGTAAACACATATCCAGTTGTTGAAAGTGAATCTTTCGTGTCCGAAATCCAATTCGCATCACAGTACCCTTCAAGTACCGGGTGGTATCTCGAAAAATGTAGCCCATAACGTTGAGTATACTTCAAGTATCTCAAAACTCGTACAAGAGCTCTCCAATGCTCCTTGCTTGGATTGCTCGTGTAACAACTCAATTTGTTCACGGCACATGCTATGTCGGGTCGAGTGCAATTTGTAACATACATTAAACACCCTATGACCTGAGCATAGTCTTCTTGAGCAACCGACTCACCTCGGTTCTTGCTCAAATGAACATTAAGTTCTATCGGTGTTTTAGCAGGCACGCTTCAAAAACGTTAAACTTCTTGAGCACTTTCTCAACATAGTGAGATTGTGACAAGACAATCCCATCGGATTTTCTTAGAATTTTCATTCCAAGAATTACATCCGCTAAACCCAAGTCTTTCATGTCAAAGTTCCTCTTTAACATACTTTTCGTTTCGTTAATCACACAGATATTGCTACCCATGATTAACATGTCATCAACATAAACACACACAATAACATACCCGTTATTCATGTTCTTAATGTAAACACATTTGTCACATTCGTTTATGTTAAAATCATTTGATAACATCACATTATCAAATTCAAGTGCCATTGAAGTGGCGCTTGCTTCAATCCATAGAGGGACTTAACTAGTTTGCAAACCTTTGTCTCTTTACCAGGTTCTACAAATCCTTCTGATTGTTCCATATAGATTTTCTCCTCTAAATCTCCATAGAGGAAAGCAGTTTTCACATCCATTTGATGTATCTCAAGATTGTGCAAAGTAGCAATCGAGAGAAGCACGCGAATAGATGCAATCATTGTTACATGAGCATAGGTATCGAAATAATTGTACCCGTCTTTCTGCTTAAACCCTTTGACTACCAAACGGGCTTTATACTTGTCAATTGATCCATCAGCTTTGTATTTCCTTTTAAGGATCCATTTGCATCCTAATGGTTTGCACCCTTCGGGCAAATCAACCAACACCCAAGTGCGATTTTGCCTAATGGAATTAATTTCACTTTGCACCGCTTCTCTCCAAAGCGGACTGTCCGATCTAGAAAATGCTTCTTTGATCGATGTCGGTTCTTCATCCAAGATGAAAACCACATAATCCAGACCAAATTGCTTTGGTTTCCGAACTCTACTACCACGTCTCAGTTCATTATCTTCCGGATTAGACCTTTGTCACTTGCGTGACTTAGGTTCTTCATCCTCGGATTTAGAACTAGTGGTTTCACCTTCAATTCTATTGCTAGAATTGACTTCTACTCTATCCTTGTCTTTACAAGGATATATTTATTCAAAGAATATTGCATTCCTTGACTCAATCGTTGTTCCCACAGTCATGTCGAGTACTTC
>CM038119.1:4198823-4272421 GCA_001642375.2 Mentha longifolia
GGGGGGGCAGCCGTCGATGCGCTTGCTTTCTTCTTGGCCGCTAGACGCATGTTCGAAACTGACTCGAAGGAGCTCGATAGATTTAGCCCTTGAAAATCCGAGGCCGCACCTTGACTATCCCTGCATGGCGGAGTTCTGAATTGATCGAAGACGGGTGGGGAGACGTCTTGATATCCGGCAGGAGAAAAACCCATCACCCCCCTTGGCAGGAGGACTCGCGTAGGCTGCGAATCCGAGGTTAGTAGGCCACGGTGATGACGGTGGAGAATCATCATCGTCTGGGGTATCATCGTTGGGCTGATTGGGGAAACTACATTGGCCTTGAGAGCGCAACATTTCGAGAAACGTCTCGTTATCCATCGACATTTTTGAAAATTTGATAGAGAAATGTAAAGATTTTTTTTGATTTTGTAGAGAAATATGAGAAGTGTAGATGATTTTTGAGGTGTGGGGGTTGATTTGTGATAGTGTGTATATATAGGGGGAGGGTAAAGAGCCGTTTGGGAGTAGCCGTTGCTCTCCAACGGCTGAAAAAAAATTTATTTTTTTTATAATTTTTTTTGCTGAAATTCGATTTAAAAAAATAAAAAAATAAAAATTAACATGGCTGACGTCAGCACAGGGGGGAGGGAGGGGGAGCGAGCCGGGCTCTCGATTGCGCACTGGACTCACCGTACGACGGGCTCGCCAGTGCGGCCCGGGCTCGCGCCGCGGGCTCGCGAGCTGGCTCGAGCCCCGGGCGGCCGGTGCGCTGGAGATGCCCTAAGTAACTGAGACAATTGAGTTGGGACTGAGCTGAGGTAGTATATGACATGGTCTACGGATATGAACTAGGTCTTAGATATCTAGATCAAAATACAGATCTGAAAATTTAGTATGAGGTCCGGATCCGGTCCATATCCAGCAAGTACATTTTTTTAAGATATTCAAATCCTAAAAAAATGGATCTAGACCTACGGATCTGGACCAAGTCCAAGATCCATCGCCATCCCTATTCTCCATCAACAACCATAAACATATATACTAAAATTATACAACAAAAATTGTATCTAGTGACAACAGTTTTTGTCACTATACGACTTATATAGTGACAAAAATTGTTGTCACTAGATACTATTTATTTTGTATATATTAAACAAAATAGTTGAAATGAATGACCGAGACGGACATCTTGGCCCAAACCTAATTTTTTTCCTTAGTTATATGACTGTACTGCCTATAATTACTAGCTTATGAAATTAGAAATTAAAAGAAATGTGAAAATGAGATTACATAGAGGAACATAACCAATCACACGCGAACCAACTTCAATTCATATTACAACAACTGGTCAGTACTTGAACTAATTAACTAATCACATGAACCTATTTCAAATCTAAATGAATGTTTTGTTGGAAAATGGGTATGAAAAAAACCTTGCCGGGCGTACAAACTAAAATTACAACGTAATAAGAAGATTATAAGCGAAATAAAAAATCAAAATCTAACAAGAGCCGAGTCGAGGAAAGCCCTCTTTCCACAAGACGAAATACGCCCCGGTAGTGCTCACGGTAATAGCGTATCGTCCCCAAAGATAAAACGGCTTTGTTTCTAAAGGTAGTAGCACCACAAACCGATAGAGCTCCGGCGAATTAGAGTGAGGCGAGGAGATGAGCTCGAAAAATGACAAAGGAAGAATGCATAAATATGCTTGATCTTAGTGTGTGTAGATTATGTGTCTACAACTCCTTCATGCATCCTATTTATAGGCATATCTCATGAGGGGATTTAAATGTATTTAAATGTCATAATGGCCATGATCAGCCATTACACGCCATTAACCATCCATTACTCGGCAGTTTCTAGCTGTTGCAGGTGGTGGAGTAATGGCGGAGTAACAGCCATTCTAGAAGCTTTCCGAATGGGCTGATGTCCTCAGAGCTGGACACAGTGGCTTCCACATTATCCCGCACATAGGCTGGACGAAGTGGCTTCCACATTATCCCATACACTACACATTGATATGTAATCAATATGGTTCCACTTCATTATATATAATGAAGTAACACTCCACCAAACCACAACCTTTGCATATTTATATCTCACTCACCGGAATTCGATTTTGAGCATATAAATACACAATGTTCATCTATTCCGAGAGTAGATTAATAATCTAATATTTAATTTAATAAATAAATTAAATATTGATTATTATTTATTTGATCAAAAAACTAAATTTCCAACAATCCCCCACATGAGTGAGATAACCATATGCACATGTATGCAAATGCAAGAGCTCAATCCTCACGAGGTATAAAACTATTAGGATAGGTAGCTTGTGGCTTTGAACCTTCCATAGTCAACACCATCGAGTACACAGGCGGCATCGTAGCACAATGCTTTGAACTATTCCTCCACGGCGTGCACCGAGACAATGATGTTAACACTTAAACACCTCAACCTCATCCGTTCTCACGTTTTGTATCCATTTCGGCCTTGGACACCTCTTTGGATTCATAAGTGTATTTTTTTCACGAAGCGGCCACACTTCACACTTACATAGGTGATTCTTTACCGAGTATCTTGCCATACTCAACCTTCTCGAGGTATTTAGGAATCATTAAAAGTCATAGACTTAACCTCACCACAAGGTAAGCTTTCAACACTCGAATGCTTTCTAGGGAATAGATAAAAGCGAGTGTTTTCACACGAACTTTCATAGCTTAGTTTTCCCATTGAACCAAGTTCTTGGGGTTTTCAATCATCATGGTTGGGTTACCACTATGATAGTTCTTAGTTTGTGGATTTTACTCTCATTCCCCCTAGCAACTTATTCATTTGATCACGGTTTAATCCTTTGGTTAGTGGATCCACCAGATTATCCAACGACTTCACGTAGTCGACTGAGATAATCCCTGTTGTGATCAAATGTCTCATGATATTATGTCATCGATGAATATGTCGACACTTACCATTGTACAAACCACTTTTTGCCCTACCAATAGCCGCTTGGCTATCACAGTGAATTATCACCGGAGGCAATGGTTTCTCCCAACATGGAATGTCCTCAAGAAAGTTTCTAAGCCATTCGGCTTGTTCACCAGCTATATCTAAAGCTATGAACTCGGACTCCATGGTGGACCGGGCTATACACGTCTGTTTTGCGGATTTCCACGCAACAACTCCACCCCTAATAGTAAACACATATCCAGTTGTTGAAAGTGAATCTTTCGTGTCCGAAATCCAATTCGCATCACAGTACCCTTCAAGTACCGGGTGGTATCTCGAAAAATGTTGCCCATAACGTTGAGTATACTTCAAGTATCTCAAAACTCGTACAAGAGCTCTCCAATGCTCCTTGCTTGGATTGCTCGTGTAACAACTCAATTTGTTCACGGCACATGCTATGTCGGGTCGAGTGCAATTTGTAAGATACATTAAACACCCTATGACCTGAGCATAGTCTTCTTGAGCAACTGACTCACCTCGGTTCTTGCTCAAATGAACATTAAGTTCTATCGGTGTTTTAGCAGGCACGCTTCAAAAGCGTTAAACTTCTTGAGCACTTTCTCAACATAGTGAGATTGTGACAAGACAATCCCATCGGATTTTCTTAGAATTTTCATTCCAAGAATTACATCCGCTAAACCCAAGTCTTTCATGTCAAAGTTCCTCTTTAACATACTTTTCGTTTCGTTAATCACACAGATATTGCTACCCATGATTAACATGTCATCAACATAAACACACACAATAACATACCCGTTATTCGTGTTCTTAATGTAAACACATTTGTCACATTCGTTTATGTTAAAATCATTTGATAACATCACATTATCAAATTCAAGTGCCATTGAAGTGGCGCTTGCATCAATCCATAGAGGGACTTAACCAGTTTGCAAACCTTTGTCTCTTTACCAGGTTCTACAAATCCTTCTGATTGTTCCATATAGATTTCCTCCTCTAAATCTCCATAGAGGAAAGCAATTTTCACATCCATTTGATGTATCTCAAGATTGTGCAAAGTAGCAATCGAGAGAAGCACGCGAATAGATGTAATCATTGTTACATGAGCATAGGTATCGAAATAATCGTACCCTTCTTTTGCTTAAACCCTTTGACTACCAAACGGGCTTTATACTTGTCAATTGATCCATCAGCTTTGTATTTCCTTTTAAGGATCCATTTGCATCCTAATGGTTTGCACCCTTCGGGCAAATCAACCAACACCCAAGTGCGATTTTGCCTAATGGAATTAATTTCACTTTGCACCGCTTCTCTCCAAAGCGGACTGTCCGATCTAGAAAACGCTTCTTTGATCGACGTCGGTTCTTCATCCAAGATGAAAACCACATAATCCAGACCAAATTGCTTTGGTTTCCGAACTCTACTACCACATCTCAGTTCATTATCTTCCGGATTAAACCTTTGTCACTTGCGTGACTTAGGTTCTTCATCCTCGGATTTAGAACTAGTGGTTTCACCTTCAATTCTATTGCTAGAATTGACTTCTACTCTATCCTTGTCTTTACAAGGATATATTTGTTCAAAGAATATTGCATTCCTTGACTCAATCGTTGTTCCCACAGTCATGTCGAGTACTTCCGACTTGTGGATAACAAAGCTATAGGCATTGCTGTTATGCGCATACCCAATAAAGATGCAATCAACCGTCTTCAGGCCAATTGTAACTTATTTAGGTAGAGGCACTTCCACCTTCACCAAACACCCCCACACTTTAAGGTATTTGTACGATGGTTTCTAACCTTTCCGTAACTCATAAGGTGTAACATCTTTACCTTTGAGTGGAATCTTGTTCAATATGTAGTTGGCTGTCAAGATAGCTTTCCCCCACATGTTTTGGGGCAACCCTGAACTAATCAACAAAGCATTCATCATCTTCTTAAGAGTTCAATTTTTACGTTCAACAATGCCATTTGATTGGGGTGAGTATAGAGCCGTCGTTTAATGAATTATACCACTTTCGTTGCATAATTTCTCAAACGGAGCAACATATTCGCCACCTCTATCACTTTGAACACTCTTAATTTGACAATTTAGTTGATTCTCTGCTTCATTCTTGAAGTCTTTAAATGCTTCAATAGCCTCATCTTTACCTCTTAAAAGATAAAGATAACAGTATCTCGTGCAATCGTCGATGAACGTGATAAAGTACTTCTTACCACCACGAGTTTGCATAAACTTTAAATCACACACATCAGTGTGAATTAAATCAAGGGGTTTCGTGCTCCGCACAACCGCATGAAACGGTTGTTTCGTCATTTTCGCCTCAACATAAACTTCACATTTGTTTTGAGTGTTAACTTCATTTAACTTTAGTAAATCTAAATTTACTAATCTTTTTATAGCATTTAGATTACCATGTCCTAATCTACAATGCCATAAATCAGAGCACTCAAGCATATAAGAGGAAGTAGATGCTTTCTCATTATTCTTAATTGATTTCGGTACACGGCGCACAACCAATACATTCAACCTAAAGAGGCCCTCATTGAGGTAACCTTTGCCAAGGAAACTACCATTCTTTAACAAAATAAACTTGTCGGACTTAAACACTAGTCTAAACCCCTTGCTAACTAGAATAGAGCCCGAAACCAAGTTCTTTCGGATGTCGGGAACATGAAGCACGTTCTTCAAAGTTAGAGAATTCCCGGATGTAAGCTTTAGCATCACATCTCCAACTCCGACAACTGCGGACGAAGCTTGGTTCCCCATGTTGAGCTTCCTCCCCTCAACAACTTGATAGGTAACAAACTTGTTCCTATCGGCACACACGTGCGTAGTAGCACCGGTGTCGATGAACCAACCTCCTTGCTTGTCCACATTGTTGACCTCTTCAGAGACAACAGTAGTCAGGTCATCTTTGACCCACTCGCCATCTTTCTCGGTGACGTTGGCGGCATGCTTCTTCTCATTCTTGGGCTTCTTGCAGTCTTTCGCAGTGTGCCCATGTTTGCCACAATTGTAGCAATCACCATCAAATTTCTTTGACGGTACCTTCTCCTTGCCTTTTTCTTTGGCATTAGGGTGATCACGCTTGTTGGAGGAGCTGCCTCTCTCCATCAAGTTAACCTTGGTATCTGCCTGTGCCTTCGACTTGTCTTGATTGCGCACATCAGACTCAATGCGTAACTTCACAATCAAGTCTTCAAGAGTCATCTTCTTTCGCTTGTGCTTAAGGTAGCTCTTGAAATCTTTCCAATCCGGGGGTAGCTTCTCGATCACGGTCGCCACAACGAATGCATCTGGAAGAACCATCCCCTCAGCATGGACGTCATGCATAATGAGTTGGAACTCTTGTACTTGCTCCATCATCGGTCGAGAATCGACCATCTTGTAGTCCAAGTACTTGGCTACAACGAACTTCTTTGTACCTGCATCATCGCTACGGTACTTCTTGTCCAACGCCTCCTATATTCCCTTGGAGGTCTTCACAGCAGAGTACACATTGTATAAACTATAATCCAAAGAATTTTAGGATGAAGTTTGTACAAAGGTAGTCTCTACTACGCCAATTGTCGTACAAGGCTCGAACATGAAAGTTTGTCTCATCTGCACTTGCTCATCTTCCGTAGGAAGTTCGCCACTCCCAATGTTGTTAAATAAAATAATATCTTTTGTTGCCACCTTTTGAAGTCGGCTCCTCCGAACTTCGGCGGCTTCTCGGCGGGTGGCATCACCCTTGGTGCCGAGTTCACTCCCAAAAGGAAGCTACTTGTGTTGAGCCCAAAGGCCCCCACAGTCGAGCCTACAAAGGCTCCTACAGTTCCACTGAATGTGGAACCAACAGTGCCACCAAATGTGGCACCAACAGAGCCAGTCGAACCGGAACCTCCGCTTGACAAAAATGGATTGTTGAAAACCCACGAACTTGATGAAGGCATGGTCGAACCTCCGGTGTTTGAGTTCATTGCAGATGCTGTTGTAAAGCTTGGCAATGAAGTAGTCATTGTTGACGGAACAATGACGGACATTGTTGAAGGCACAGTGGAGGACACTGCTGAAGGCCAGTGGATGACATTGTTGATGGCAAAGTGGAAATGCCAGAGGTGGAATCAGTGGAAGCTGCAGCGCTCGTCATCTTCAATCACGTCGGGATTGGCAAGGAAATTTATTTCGTCTTGCGATTGTTGGAAAATGGGTATGAAAAAACCTTGCCAGACGTACAAACTAAAATTACAACGTAATAAGAAGATTACAAGCGAAATGAAAAATCAAAATCTAACAAGAGCCGAGTCGAGGAAAGCCCTCTTTCCGAAAGACGAAATACGCCCCGGTAGTGCTCACGGTTTTAGCGTATCGTCCCCAAAGATAAAACGGCTTCGTTTCTAAAGGTAGTAGCACCACAAACCGATAGAGCTCCAACCAACTAGAGTGAGGCGAGGAGATGAACCAACTAGAGTGAGGCGAGGAGATGAGCTCGAAAAATGACAAAGGAAGAATGCAGAAATATGTTTGATCTTAGTGTGTGTAGATTGTGTGTCTACAACTCCTTCATGCATCCTATTTATAGGCATATCTCATGAGGGGATTTAAATGCATTTAAATGCCATAATGGCCATGATCAGCCATTACACGCCATTAACTAGCCATTACTCGGCAGTTTCTAGCTGTTGCAGGTGGTGGGTAATGGCGGAGTAACATCCATTCTAGAAGCTTTCCGAATGGGCTGATGTCCTCATCACAGAGCTGGACACAGTGGCTTCCACATTATCCCACACATCGGCTGGATGAAGTGGCTTCCACATTATCCCATACACTACACATTGATATGTAATCAATATGGTTCCACTTCATTATATATAATGAAGTAACACTCCACCAAACCACAACCTTTGCATATTTATATCTCACTCACCGGAATTTGGTTTTGAGCATATAAATACACAACGTTCATCTACTCTGAGAGTAGATCAATAATCTAATATTTAATTTAATAAATAAATTAAATATTGATTATTATATATTTGGTCAAAAAACCAAATTTCCAATATGTTTGACTAAGATTATAAGCTCCTTAAAATAGTTCATAAGTTTAAGAGCTTATAATCTCTAAAAATATGATTGACAAAAAAAAAAGAAAAAGTTCTCGCACCTCGATTTTTTTTTATATAGTATTTCTTTTAAATAAATTTAACCAAACACTACTCAAGTCAAGTCGAGGTAGACTTATCTCCGCAAGACAAATGAGACCTATCTCCGCAAGTGTTTACAATTCGGCATATTGTATCTAGAAGAAGTAAAATGACTTTTCTATTTCTCAAGTACAACCCTTTATTATTATCACTTTATCAGTATAATAAATGTCATCAAAATAATTACGATATTATCATTATTATAATTAATTATTAAGATAATATTATATTATTATTATTATTAAATTATTATATACTTTCTCCGCCTCACCCTAACATTACAAAAAAAAAACCAGTATTTATGACAATTTTTTTCGTCACAAAAGACTAGTTTTTTACCATATTAAGTTATATGTGAGGAAAAAAAATTCGTCACGGCTTCGTCATATTAGAGTCCTCGCATATAACATAATGTGGGGAAATTACAATTTCCTCACATAAGATGCCTATGCTTATGTGAGTGAAAAAATCCTCACAATAAACCTATTTTTTGTGACATAAGCTCATCTATCAAAAGCTTATATATTTGTTACAAATAACTCTAAACCTCTTTTCATCCTTGCAGAATAGTACAAATTTGATTTTGAATCATGTTTTTATAGAAGCACAACAATAACATTTTATTCTCATGTCATAAGATCCATTCATAGTACAATAACTTACACTAATGAAGAAAGAGATTTAGAATCACGGCTGCAACAACTTTGATGACAAAGATTGAAGTTAAATCTCACATTTTACACAAGGATTAATAGAAAATTTTCTCAGTACTGTCTTGTAGATGAAATTGGCCACCCTTTTAAGCTTCTTCCTTCAATAGTGAGCTTTCTTCATCTTTGAGGTCTGCTAAAGTCTGCAAATATACAAAAATGAAACACAAGTATAACTGTATAAGGAGGCTAAATGTTGACTGCATAAGTACTATTGACTATTACTCACAGCCAACTTTCACTCCAAGTATGGAGTTTTAACTCACATTCAGTTTGCTTAACTTGAAGATTCAAGAGTCATACTTAAGTTTTATTAGCACATGATGGCCCAACTAGCTCTGTTACATGACCATCCATCACATGCAGGAATCAATATTATGAAGTACGTAGTCAACAATTATGAGATGAGAGGCCGGGAATCACTCTGTACCAGTATGTAGAATGCATAGAACACTAGTGCTGAACATAGCTCAGAATGTACAGTTGATTGTTCAAAGGAATTGCTGCCACTATACATGTCCATCACGAAACATAAGAAAGAAAAATTGATAATTTTTTGTCTTATATTTCAAACTTACCTTGAAGAATCAGATCATCCTCAATGTTCTCAATGACAACACCACAAAGAGGACAGTCCTTACTATATTTGCATAAAAAAGAGCACCTTGAAGAATCATATCATATTCTGTTTGCATGAAAAACAATCCATCATTTTTTTCCCTTAGAGATAACATGAAAAGTATAGAATAGCTGGAATTATCTAAAGAAAATCGTATCGTCCTGAATCAATACAGTCATGGACATATTAAGGAAACTAAAGTAATTTCAATTTTCAATATGATCACGAGACTAAATAGCTCCTAGAATTTACCCACTAAAATAATTTGTAATTTCTAAACATCAGATTAAACTATATAGTATACTACTTGGCCAAACAGGCTAAAATTATGGCTGCAATTATCACGTTCTTCCAACTTGGCTCAAGTTCAAAATTCAAAACTAGTAATGAAGAAAAAAAATTATCAGATGAAGCCATTTGTTGTACTTAATAAAGCTCTCTATCAAGTATGAGCACACATATAATACCAGGGAATAACTTCAGCATTGGGATGGCTTCTCTATGCTTGTGTCTAAATGTAAATTTGAAACTACTACTGTAACGTAGATAGAGAGAAAGCCAATCCAGCTCTTCACACACAACCTGTTACATCAACAAGTGAATAAACTTTTTAGTTTTGTCAAAAACATAGATATAATCTTCTTATCATTGATTTATTCTTCAAGCTAACCTCCACATACAGTTGTAAGAATTGCTGAGAGTTAAGGATATTATAGCACGTTGCCCCCAATAAGGAACTACCTGCTTGAGAAGATAGTGAGGCACAGGGGAAAAAAAAGGTCAAATGTGAATACAACAATAGGAATGCATTTTTGTAGCTTATAAAGCCTTGAAGTGGACATTCATGATTTCAAAGCCATTACTAAACATAAATGACAGTGTACTTCTCATAGTAATGAAAAACCAAATATGCCCAAATCCCTCTCCAGAATCTCCAGTGCAATAAAAGAAGAATGAAAGAATCAATACTTGAACAATAATGGCAAGATTAACTTCGATCGTATGACAAGAGATCGGAACATAATAGAATTACAAACAAAAATTTCTACATTAACCTCAATACTTTCATAGGTCACGAGTCTCGACCACATTTTCTCTTGGACAATGGCTCGTTACAGATGTCTTTCACAAAGCTGATTACTGCGGCTGGGATTAGCCAACAACTTATGTAAGTTATGTTTGATCACACTCCGTAAATAAGATGATTACTTGGGCATGCTGCAGTAATGCAATAACATAAATGTTATATATACCATAACAACTTAAATTGAGAACTCACAACGACATGCCAGCCTCAGAAAGAACTAGAACTATCAGGCAAGCCACATAACAAAAGCTTAAAGAGTGAATATGACAATACAAGACACTTTTTATCTCACGTTCTCACATACACAACTAGGCTAATCCATGCTAAACAATATGAAGGACAGACCACTGGGTAAGATAAAGGAGTATAAGAGACAATCAAAACACAAGGACCTTTAAACTTTTCATAGATTCAGATCAAAAATTTGTTAGAAACAAATTTAGAACTTACATAATGGAAATGAATCCACCTCCTCTGCACAAATATATATATTGACATCTCTGTCTTTTACATCCCCTAGAGATGAGATCTCAAATTCTTAATAGCTGCTTGCAGAAGAGAGAATACAAATAACTGAAAATTTACAAACAGTTAGCTCTACATGCATGTGAATATTTTTAAAGGTCTTAAGCTAGGTTTTTACAACTGAACTAGTACAAGATATTGCACATAAAGCTTTTCAATAGTCTACCCCTATTCTACTAGAGTTCTTCAATCAAAATCACAAACATTCACATATATCTTTGCACGCTTCCAAAATCGAACCTATTTTAGAGTGTCTGGAACCAATTCAGTTTTCAGACGAAGGAAATTTTGAACAAAGTCTTCTCACCATGTCAATCTGAATCAAGCCATCGCAGAGCTCCTCTCACCACATCTAGCTCGTTGGATTGAGCATATTAGGGGAGAACGACCGAAAATTCATTTAGGGATTCTGGCGAGTTTGAGCTGAGTGCAAAAATCACATTTGAGCACTAAAGGCGATCCGCGGTTGTGCTCACGAAGATATATGGATGCAGTGAAGTTGAAGTTGTACAATGAATCAGCTATGGAGGAAGTCGATGCAAGAGAGTGAGAAAGAGAGAGGGGGCGTGTTTACAGTTGGGGTTTTTTTTGGGGAGAGACGGAAATTGGACTTTTGGCTACCCCCAGCGGTGACACCGGCTGTAGGTCAAACACAAAAGAGAAAAAAGATTGCATTTAAAATTAAATGGAAAAGTCATGTATTTCCATGACCAAGGAAGCTGGAACACGTGCAGGTCATCCATTTTTTTTATTCTTTTACTTTGCCACTTGGCGAGTTCTGATTGGACGAAAATTATATTATATAAATAAATTTAAAATACATACTACAGTATTATATCTATTTTTTCTTAGTAATTTTATCAATTCTAATATTTTGTTTTACTAAGAATGTAAATTTAAAATATGATACATTTTTTATGTGATTTTATTTTATCAACTTAAATATAATAAAAGTTATTATAAACAATAGATAAATAAAAAATAAAATAAAAAGAAAAGAAATAAGTGTAAGGTTGGGTTGATGTCTGTTCGAAAACTTAGAAAACAGAGAAATGAGTTGAAATTTCTTCATTGAGTTGGAAGTAGTAACCGCTACCAATGTAGATCTAATGAATAAATATAGATCTAAGCTAACTAAACCAACTAAGTAACAGCTAAGCTAATTACCCTACAACTCAGCAATAATATGCCATCTCAGCAATACAAAATATCTATTTATCTAATACTTTCCCAACTATCCATGCTCCTCCTCCATCTTGCAAAGCTTGAGTTTATCACGCAGCAGCTGAAATCTTGATGCAGCCAAAGGCTTAGTGAAGATATTTGCAACTTGATCTGCAGTGGGAACATAACCAACTTCAACAACTTTAGCAAGCACCTTCTCTCTCACAAAATGTATATCCACTTCTATGTGCTTAGTTCGAGAGTGGAACACAGGATTTGCTGCTAAAGCAATGGCCCCAGAGTTGTCACACCACAGTCTGTGTGGAGATTCTAACTCAATCTGTAACTCCTTGCACATAGATTGCAACCAGATAATATCAGTAGTAAGATTGGCTAATGATCTATATTCAGACTTTGTGCTACTCCTTGATACTACTCCCTGTTTTTTAGCATTCCAAACAATCAAGTTCCCACCTAAAAATACACAATGACCACCAGTTGATCTTAGGTCATCTACAGATCCTGCCCAATCTGCATCTGCATAACCTTTAAGAGCTAAAGTAGAGGCAGCTGCAAACTTTACCCCAAAGGAATTGGTTGTTGGGGTTGTTCTGTATAGCTAAAATAAAAACGTGTTTTAGTATATATATGATATGTATTTCACTGATTAGAATCACTTATCTGAATAAATATATTAATAAAATAAACCCAATATCTCATGTTTTATAACACATGGACGGCTCGGGTGTCAGGGAGATCACGCAGCGTTCAATAATAATTATGAGATATAAATAGTGTCACAGTCGAGACAGCTCGGGAAATCTATCGGTTTAGACTGCAACATAACGGTAGTGGCGGGTCACAGTCGCTAGTTATGTTGGTACGGTGGAACGTATTGACAGGATCAAGTGAGATAATGTTATTCTGATATTGACCCTAGCAATAGGTGAAGAACTAGAGATCTTGGCATTTAGAGATATGATCTTAATCTCAATAGGCTATTAGATATATATGCATTGTTCATTGTTACTTTGATTTGCAGGATAAAGGTCTATCACAGTATCCCTGATGACTTGCCTCTTGGGTAACATGAGGGCACATAGTATGTCTAAATAGTTGTATCGAGACACCGTGTCCATATTAGGTTGAGAGATATCCCCTCAGAGAGTTCACAAGGTTTATTATACCAAGTCATGCATGCTGATTAAGTTCAGGTATAATAATAAGGGGTGAACTGGTACTATTTGAGGATAATAAGAGGTTAATTAATTAGAAGCTGTAACGCCCCGATTTTTGAAAACACAAATAGTTTTATCTTATTTTATTTATAACACGTACAAAATTATAAAGAAAAAATATATTATTATTATTATTAGCTATTTACATTCGACATGGAACAAACCTATATCATTATTATTATTATTGTTATTTTTCTTCATTAAGTTATAGTATATAATACTTATGTGTATATATATATATAGTTATATATATATATATATATATAGATAGATTTACGTAAAGATTCTTCATAAACTTCCTAAACCGTATCCACTTTATAGGTAATTTAGATGATTTCATCAAATTCTATTAGGAGATAAGTTTGAAGCATTTAACATGTATATCTATAACCTCACGGCACTAGTATATATAATCAGTTCGTCCGTAGGGTTTTTGGGAGGGTACATATTAATTATCGAAGTTGGGTTCCAATAGCGAAGCATCGATTTGATTGAGGAGGGTTTCAAGGTTTACTAGTTCATGTTTCATAAGTTTCTCAATTCAATATTAAGGTGGGGAAATCTATGCTTGTTGGTTTTATTATTCATATATGTTTTATGTGTTCTAAATTCTTATTTGGTTACATGTACATGATATTGCTAAGGGCCATTGATTTATTGCCCCTATGATATTGAAGCTAGGGCCATTGATTTATGCACTCATGTTATAAGTTAGGGCCATTGATTCCAACCCTCACAGTTTTAAAGTTAGGGCCATTGATTTATTGCCCTCATGGTAAGGTTAGGGCCATTGATTCATGCCCTCATGTTACAAGTTGTATGGTATGATAATTTGAATTATTAGTGTAGTGGGCAAATTCCATAAGCCCAAATTAATATGGCCCACAAATCCAACAAGTCAGACTGGACAGCCGAAACGGCCAAGTTACATAGGCAATAAGCCCAATAATCCAGACTTAACAGCCGGAACGGCCATGTAACATAGGCAATAAGCCTAACAAGCCTGACTAAACAATTAGCACGGCCCAATTCTATATATCTCATAGCCCAACTACACATTTTGGGCCAAAACAACTCATCCGGACCAAGGGGCCAGACGTGTCAGTCGTGACAGTCAACACAGTCAAGATGTGTGACTTATCAATTAAGTCGAGACCGAGTCAAATAACGATCTAGGCTAGAGAAGTCAGAACAGACCGAGGGAGGCGGAAACTAACTGATAAGGCTTCCGAGATAAACCCTAATGGGAGGCCGGCCTATATAAGTGGACATAGTAGGTCAAGTCGGTCATGATCGATTCCACTCTCACACTCTCTACTACGCTCTCAACTTCTCCCTCGCACTATCTGCACTCACCCGACTTCCGCCACCGTCGGAGTAAGCCGAACAAGCTTCCTGCGCCGTACATAATTCTCTATTACCATTTCAGCCATCCAGACGCTCCAGTCGTCCGTGACCCCCATTATTTACTATTGCTTTTATTATTCATTACTTTCTTATTCAATTTACTTTCGATCACCGTACTAACTTGAGCGTCGGAGGCTGAAATTGCTATGTTGTGCAATTATATGTTATTTATAATGTTCTTTAAGATGTACTTAATATAAGAACAATAATACGAACAGAAATAAAGAACACAAGGTTTGGTAACCCAGTTCGGTGAGAACACCTACGTCTGGGGGACAAATCCGAGAGAGAATCAATCCACTATTATGAAGCAGAGAAGTACATGACTTACACCAATATGACACCTTACTTCCGTTTACAACCTCTTTTCAAATATGGATTGAATTACGAACACAAACGTAATCGAGCTCCAGCTATCGGCAGATAGCACCCGTCCTACCCTCAGAAAACCGAAAGGAAAATCAATCTATGAATCACACTTCAGAATCACACAACAATAAAACTAAGAAGTAGTTTTATTGTACACACGCTCTACCCAAGAACACACGCTCTTGCAGAAACTCACATAGAGAGTCACGATCAATCTCACACAACAGCGGCAGAGCATAGGGAATGCTGATCTTCTCTTTTTATACTTTTTCCAATATGGAATAGAATTAACCCTAGAAGATCTTTGCATATCCTCCAAGATATGGTAATATCTTCAACCATATCTCCACCAAATATCCTTTCATATTTATCCAAATAATAAAATTGAATAAATAAACTTGTATGGAATTTTAAGCACAGCGGAATTTATCTCTACATAAATCGCCAATATGATTTTCCATAATTTGCATGCACCCATGCAACAACAATCTCCCCCTTTGGCATTTATGTAGCCAAAACAAATTTCATGCAATCAATGTTCTCCAAGGTAGAACATATTCAGACACATAAGGTAGAACACATAAACAATCTACCTTAGCATTTCTTCTCCTAAATCCAAACCAGAGTTTTAATATTGATAGGTAAAGGAGCGCACCCACAGTACCAATACCAATATAAAAAACTCACACCAACTCAAACACAGAAGATCAGAAAACCAGAAGCTTCTCCCCCTTTTTGGTTACAGAAATCCAAAGCATAAGCTGTAGCACTCTCTCCATCATCAACAGCCCTATCAGAACCTACATCAGCATCTTGAGGAACATCTCCAGCAGCATCCTTGTTAGCTATGTCAGAACATACATCAACAGTTGCAGCATGAGTACTATTGTTAACTGCAGTCCTAGTTCCATCACCGGCTGTACCCTCTTGATCTGCTCCCCCTGAACCACTAGATCCATCAGTCAAATGAACTAAATCCCATGTAGCTTTCCAACATCATTCTCATATTTAGAGACATAACAGCATCAAACATCTACCATGATGAAGGAGCAACATCATTGCTCAACATAACCAGTTTCACAACCGAGCTTCACGCGACAAAAATAAATGAACTCCCTAGACTCCACATTCTACCAATAGCCACATCAATAATAGATGAAGAGAACAAGAATCTGTCTCGAACAAAACTTTCATATGGTTCACAGACTTTTTAACCAAAATACTTGAGTCAAGGTTGACATAGAATTCCATAATAATCTCGTGCACATAGGTAGCAAGATCATAGACAACCACCGCAAGAAAGACACTTCAAAACACTTTCACAGAAGCAAACCACTTCTCCAACAGAGGACAACAGAGAAAACCACCTCTTGAATGACCATAATCAGCAAAATATCCCTCTCTCTCACATTTTTTTTTTTTTACTAAAAAAAAACACATCTACATACACAACCATAAGTGAGAATTTTTCATCGGAAAATTCTCCTAACACATAGACCAAGAGAGACTTTGAGTTTTTCAAACTTTCTACTACCAAGAGCTTTTGTGAGAATATCTGTAAGTCGAGAACAACCTCCAGAATTACTCTCGTGTCCAGTAGGATTAACTGAAACCCCAACTGGATCTTTTATCAACTTAACACATTCTTCAGCTTTTTCAGCACTAGTCTTCTCAACGACAAAACCAGAAACATTTTCAATAACATTATTCAGAACATGAGATTCATTCTCCAGAGTAGTTTTCTCCACCGTGTGAACACCAACATCGAAGTTGACATCTGCTGATTCCATGATCGTCTCTTTCCGGTTATCTAACACCTTGAATTCTTGATTATTGCTTGTAGTCAAACATTCTCGTGAGTTCATAACAAGATAGCAATTATCTGCAGATCTTCTCCCAACAAGAATCTCATTTTCTTTATCTGAAACAATGCAATTTTCTCTATCAAATTTCACATTCAGACCTTCGTCACAAAGCTGACCTATACTGACAAGATTGGCTCTCAATCCTTCAACCAGATACACATTTTTAGCTTAGGCATACCTGCAACAACAAGTTCTCCACTAGCTAACACCTTCACCTCAACACCATCTCCTAAAGTCACTGTTTGACCTTTAACCGGCTCAAGATTTATCAGATTCTTCTTGTTTCTGGTCATGTGCATGGAACAGCCACTGTCAAGATACCACGCATTTCCAGTTTCTGCAAGAAATGCAGTATGGGCAACGTATCCTCTAAAACTTCCATCTCTCTCATTATACTCAGGAAACCTTTGAAATTTAATTCCTCTTCTGCTAGGATGTTGTGGATTAAATTTCCTAACCATTCTGAACCTGTCTTCCCTGAGTTTTCTACAGTACGGCCTTATATGCACTGGTTCTTCACAGTAATGACAAAGTCGAGTAATTGTTCTTCTAGATGTTCTTTCTCCTGTTCCTGAGTTCTGAACATTCTGCTCATCCATATCTACGTCTGGGGGACAAATCCGAGTTCTTTATAATGTTCTTTAAGATGTACTTAATATAAGAACAATAATACGAACAGAAATAAAGAACACAAGGTTTGGTAACCCAGTTCGGTGAGAACACCTACGTCTGGGGGACAAATCCGAGAGAGAATCAATCCACTATTATGAAGCAGAGAAGTACATGACTTACACCAATATGACACCTTACTTCCGTTTACAACCTCTTTTCAAATATGGATTGAATTACGAACACAAACGTAATCGAGCTCCAGCTATCGGCAGATAGCACCCGTCCTACCCTCAGAAAACCGAAAGGAAAATCAATCTATGAATCACACTTCAGAATCACACAACAATAAAACTAAGAAGTAGTTTTATTGTACACACGCTCTACCCAAGAACACACGCTCTTGCAGAAACTCACACAGAGATTCACGATCAATCTCACACAACAGCGGCAGAGCATAGGGAATGCTGATCTTCTCTTTTTATACTTTTTCCAATATGGAATAGAATTAACCCTAGAAGATCTTTGCATATCCTCCAAGATATGGTAATATCTTTAACCATATCTCCACCAAATATCCTTTCATATTTATCCAAATAATAAAATTGAATAAATAAACTTGTATGGAATTTTAAGCACAGCGGAATTTATCTCTACATAAATCGCCAATATGATTTTCCATAATTTGCATGCACCCATGCAACAACAGAGGCCGTACGGCTGACACCCCCACCGGTGTTCCCATAGGGCTCTAACGTGTTTGTGTCGTGTTGATAACAAGTTGTTCGTGCCCGAATCGACCGGATCGACCGAACCGACCGGCTATACTCAATTGTAGATTCTACCTCTACAATTAGCATGTTTAACATATGTGGATAATTGCATGTTTCTTCACTGAGTATATTTTAATATGCTCACCCTTACTATTTTCAGTTTGTCAGGATTCAAAGTCGAAGCAGTTGTGGGGTCGAGAATGACTAGTGCAAGGGTTCAAGATTTCAAGATATTAAATTCTTAGTTATTTTTCTTCGTTGAAGGATTTAAATAGATTAATTTCAATTTCAAGTAGGAGGATTTATTTGTTTAATTTTTGTACTGGAGTTGCATGTTTCATTGCTATTTTCTTGGAGATTTTGACTTTGACAAATTCCTAATTATTTTTATATTTCAAGGTTTATATATGAATACTTTGCATGTGTGTGTGGCAGTAATCATCACATGGTTTAAGTTTGGAGCTCAGTTTTGGTTGATTTGTATGAGAGTTAAGATTTCTTATATTAATGTTATTATCATCGGCTGCTGATTTAGTTAATTGTTGTCTAAGTTTAGATCCACTCTATGAAAATATGCTGAAAATATGCAGAAAAGTTTGCTTGATTAATTTGCTCGTAAATTGACGTGATGCTAAGTTTAGTTAGTTGCTTCCATCTGCACTTAATGGTTTTATGTTATACTTCTATTGTTGTTTTTATAAAGGGAAATCGTTTGTATAAAATTTTATTTTTGTTATAATTAAACTGAAATCTTAGTTCTAAGTATATGAAGGAGTCAAATTGTTAAATTTCTTCCGCTGAATTAGATATAGTAAATTATTTTCTTGTGTTTTCATTCTTTAAAGGCTTATTTAGTTTTATTAAAAATTAGGGTGTTAAAGGAGCAGTCAGAGGAGCTCTAATTAATTAATAGATATCGGAGTCTTAAACACGGGGATAACTCTAAATAAAATAGCAGCCCCAATCTACAAATTGAGACAGAGCGGTGATTCAGTTGTGACTTTTTAGTGGAATGTGTCACAACTCTAATGAAATAAATGCTCTAGGTTGATCATGAAATTATTTCATTAGGTAAGGTTAAACTCTGTTTGGTACATAGATCCCTGGGATGTCCCAAGAGCTCTTCAGGAATGAAATTCAAGGTATAATTGAGGGATATCAGTTTTGGACTAAGAAGAGACATTATGGGCTTGAGCCCATAATATGACGCCTACTGTAGTGTAGGGGACGCCTATATCCTCTTTTGGTGTTCATCTGGGCTCAATAATTGCACTCTGGTTAAATATGTAATATGAAATAAATTAATATCTAATTAATTAAGATTTATTCTTAATTAAGGAATTAGAGAATTAATTTAATATTTATATATAATATTTTCCCAATAATAATTAAGATTAATTCTAATTATTTTAATTATAATTTGTTCTAGTAATTATTAACTAAACTGGACTTAATTAATTAAGCCCGTAACTTAGTTGGGAAGATAGGAAGTGGCGCCCCTCCTATAAATAAGGAGGAAGAGATTTCAAAAACCTAATCTCACACAGTGAAGAAAGGCGCCACTTTTGCAGAGAGCAGAGGGAGTTCCAAGTTCTAAAGTTCCGAGACGCCCACACAGTCAGAGAACTTCGAGGAAAGGGATTACATCCCAATAATCTAGACCTGTAGATTATTCCATCTGCAATTAAGAAGGTATAATTTTCTAACTCAAATATATGATGTATTTGCATTTAAATTATCACATCCAATTCGAAGATGTAGGGGGAAAAAGGAAAGCTTTCAAGCACCGGTTCCATCACTTTTGTCCGGGAACAACGTGTGTTGTTTTTGATCTTGTTTTTCATCGTTTTTCTTGAATATTCTTTAAATCGGTGAGAAATAAGGTACCAATTAGAATATGATTCATTTTTTTCTAAAATTTTTCCATGTATTTTTTATTTTTGTTTGTAAATTGTTATTGCTGGAAATCGGAGTTAGAAAAAGTGAAGAACGATAGCACGAAAATCGAGGCGCGGCGGCGCGTCGCTCACAAGCGCCCAACACGATCGACGGCTGCAGCCATTTCAGCCGAGATCAGATCTCCTTTTCCTCATCGGTTCACGGCAGCCGACCTAGGTTTTAAACCCTAGGTGGTGGCGGCGCCGGAATGAGGATGGCGGTGACGGAATCATGGCGGGATCAGCGGCTGCGTGCAGGCCACGGTGGCAAGGTAGGGTTTTGGCCGTGGCTGCTTCTCGCGGGTTCGATCGGGGCGGGAGACGTGTCGGATGGGCTCAGCACCATCCTGGTGCTGAGCAGGCTCAGACGGCAGCAACGTGGCGACGGGCGGCTGCTGCTGCGGTATGATCGGCCGGAGGCATCCTCGCGCGGACACAGCAGCACCACAAGGTGTTGGTCGGACTAATCGGCAACAAAGGACGGCGAGCGGCGGCGAGAAGCGGCAGCAACGGTGATAGGGGCTGCGCGAGCATAGACAGTGCTTGGTCCCGGCTCACAAACATGGCCCGTGCGCCGAGGCTGCGACTTGCTGCTGCAGGCGCCCTCGTCGTGGCTCGACGCTGACACCTTCATCGTGCTAAGAAGCTCGCTTGTGCAGTGAGTGGCTCGGTAGTGACGGCAGCCTCGTGGTGCAACTGCGATCGTGCAGCGTCGGAAAACGGGGTGACGGCGACGGCGGTATTATTTTTGGCGCGGCCCGTTTCAGGGCTGGGCCGTGGGCTGGGCCACAACGGACGTGCCCAGTCCGACACGGTTCAGCCCGTAGTTCTTTGGGCCATGATCCGGGCTTCTCCAATGCGTCCGACGATGGCGTGTGCGATGCACGCGTGTACGTCGTCAGCGCGTGGTCGGAGACGCGCCGAACGAATGAAGGCCGTTCATTTTTCAATAATCAATCCTCGTCGTTCGATGAGAGTTAAGGTTTTCCGAAACCCTAGTGTGATCATCGACGGTTAGGTTTTTCGTAACCTAATTCATTCTAAAATTAATTCGTCTCTTCTCATTTTGGAAATAGGGCATTCCGTGTTCCAATTCCATTTCGAGCTGTATACTATTTTTGGAAGGTGGACTTGAAGACCAAGAGACGACTTTCTAAATTTTGAAGACCGAAGCTTGTTTCGGATTTTAATTAATTAATTATAATAGATAGGTTTTATCCTTCCCGGTCGGCAGCCTATTTATTTGTTTTAATTAATTATGCATGCTATGGATGGTTTAAATTACGCAATGTGATAAAAGCATGAATTTGCATATTATTGTTGTTTTTATTAAATGCGTTATAGGAACAAACATGCCTAGGGTGTCATAGCATGAATTTTTCGATTTCAAAAGCGAGCATGTTTTATCACTTGCGCTTAGAAATCATGCGGTAGGACTGAATTGTCAACGTGTTTTGTATATAGCATAAAAACCCTTTGAAATTAAAAATACTAAGCGGAAAAATGAATTAGTTTTAATTAATTAATTGGGGACCTCCATATTTGATTTTAGGCAAAGTCAAGGATTAGGATCGTGTAGACGTTCACCTTATGTGGCCTGCACGATTTCGACCTCCTTGCCCGTATATTCATCGGTAAAATTTCTTAATAACTTAGAATATTCTTTAGGTGAGTGGGAGTTGTACGAGTAAACGTCCACCCTACGTGGCTTGCTCGTGCGGGCTCTAACTCGGTCCTTGGTGGAAATTTTAAGTGAGATAATCTAAGAGGGCATCTGCAATACCAGCACAGATCTTGTTTTCTGTGCTACCTTGTAGATAAACTCAGTTAGGTGAATAATATGGTTAAAGCTTAGCTACTAATTGATGAATCCTCCCTAAGAGGTCACTTCTCAAAATATTAAGGTCCGGTTAAGGTACGGGTTATTATTTCTTTAGTTCACAAGGGTCCATGTGATGATAAGAGAAATAAACTGACTGTGTGTCATGGTCGAAAATTTATGCTTGGTCGCCCTACGTGACTCTCGTATAAAATTTTTGGGCTACTCGTTTGTTGGTTCAATGTTATTTTGTCAAATAGTTATAACATTGATAACATAAATTTTTCTTATTAAATGAGTTGTTAACTGTTAACTTGTGTTATTTTGTTTCAGATATGTCTATGGATCCTTTTTGCAATCAAGTTCTTAATTCAGTTACCTCCTCTAAGATAGTTCCTACGGATGCTAGAAACCGTATTCTTAGGTTCCAGACTTTCGGGAAAAATCCTCTAAGAAATTTGGGGATAACGATGACATGGATTGCTATGTCATGGAGTTTCACGACTTGTTTCTGGCTTATGAGACATGGCGCCACACTTTTTGGGAAATTTAAGTGTGACATTTTCTTGGCTTCTCTATCGGCTTCTTTCACTACTCTTCGCATAGAGATCATCAAACCTCAAGTCGACCATACTGATGTGGAAGCTCTTTTCGAAGAGCTACTCGAGGTTGACAATGAGAGGAAAAAGATGGTCATGAGGGCGAGAGAGGTAAAGAAGATATACGATAGAGTGAGGGCTAAAAGTAAGGGTGAAACGAGTCGCAACCCCGAAAGTTGAAAGGAACCTTCGAGACGGCACAAGAGACAAAAGAAGGATGAAGGTATGTCTCTAAATGTGACATGGAAAATATATTAGCATTGGTTTAGTCCTTTTAGGATGGATTTGACTAATGAATACTAATTATGGTTTGGTGCATGCGTTTCCTTGTAGGCGATGCTACAAAGGAAGGTTGAGGCAGCTTCAAGTTCTGGATTTGGCAAGCATGGTCGGTTGATGCGGTTGCAAAATACTTGAAGACTTCTTTTCTTTGTTTTATCTTTTGGTTTTGAGATAGTGTTGGCTGATACACTACTATTTTGGTTTTCATTACATTGTTTTTACCATGGTTGACGATGCATTGTTTTGATTTGGTTTATGGATAATTTGGTTTTTGACATTTATGTTAATTTCATTTGAACACTGGTTGTCAAATGTTTATCATTCATGTGTTGAAGTAATTATCTTAAAGCATGGTACATCTCAAATATGATTAGATAAATGTAGACTTCCTTTTGTCTTCTCGCCTCTTTTCTCATCTTTGTTTGAAATATTACTAAACTATATCTAGTATCTATGATTCTACCTTATGATTTGAGAACAAAATGGTTGTATGACCGATTTTATTGTAATAAATTGGAAATAAGGGATATTTGCATGTATCTCACGATTGTGGTGCAAGTTAGTTGAATTTAGATTCATGATGAGTTGGATTAGTAAAAGTTTCAATATAAGATTAAAAGGACAAGGTAACGAGGGGTCGTTCTTGATGAACGTTTAAGAATGACAAGAATATTCAAGGAATATTAATAAGCCAAGAAGTACAAGAATGAATAGTCACTAGTATTCTGCACATATTCATCTTTATTGCAGTGGGAGTGTTCTCGAGAGAACACTAAGGACATTTTCTTCGTGTAGACCAAGAAATTAAGTTTTCTTAGAAAATGTACATAAGGAAAGAAATGACCACGTAAACTGAAATAAAGGTTTTTGGGTGAGATGGTTGAAATAATTGGTACAATTCATGAACTTGCGATTCATGGGAATCTATTGGTTTGCATGGTTCATTATTGGATTGGGATCCACAATGGAAAGGGCAATGGCAATGGAAAAATAAAGGTAATATGGAAAATATAGATAAAATGGGCTCTTAAGTCCATTTTCAAGGCTTTGTCGGTATATAAGTTCCCAAAAAGGCTTTATATTTCATATTAACACTTTTTGTACCTCATAAGTTACAATCCAATATCTGTCTAAAGTCAATGACTAGTTTGGCTAGTGATATTTGGATATAACGGTTATGATGTGATAAATATGTATCAATAAAAGTACATTACTCCGAATGCTTGATGGTTTCATGCAGAAATTCGGATAATGGAACATTTGTGGAATAACATGCATAAAATTAGTTTTATGGGACATGTTAACAAATGTTGGAGTTCTCATCGTAATAAAGATGATAGGTGTGATTTTCTTGTATATTATGTGATAATATTATTAACTTTGGCAACACTGTGAAAATATTATCGGACATAATAGTGGTGGTTATCCGGACAGTCTAAGATATAGAATTTGAACACTGTGGATATATCCTTAAGGATAGTATGCATTATTCAAGTATTGTACATAGGTTACTGTTCTGACTAGGTATCAATATAAGCTATATTGGAAAAGTGTCAGATATTTGTTATTGTTGCGTGCAAGGTAACAAATAGAGTTCATTATCTAATTAATGAACACGGATAATCGGGGAATATAATAGTAATAAGGTAATCGACCTTAATCTATGTGTTCACTTAGAAAGTAGAACTATACCTTGAAGAATCTCGGAACACTCAAATGTTTATGAGAGTTCTTTCATGACAAGCTAAACATGTAGTGGGAGCTACTAAAGCAGCTGTATGGTCGGGCACTTTACTTCGTGAAATGGTAGTAATCCTATTTTGCTAGAATTTCAAGTGCAGAAGCAAAATTTATGGATTTGTCAAGCCGGGAACACACATAGAAGTACTGATTGGTTTATAACCATAAGGCGATATTATAGGTATAAAGGAACATTAAAGCAGGAATGTTGTTATGGCGGTTCATTCACAAAGTTTTGGTATGCCGGCACCTCTGAAGCACGTGGTGGGCATTGTCTTAGTGGTCCTCCAACAGTAAAATCTTTTAGTATAAGTGGGAGAAGATGTGAATACAGTGATGCCATATAGTTTCCTATAGACACATGGGTATACTAAAAGTTTTTACTTTAGTATAAGTGGGAGATTGTTAGGGTTGTTGTGTATAGCTAAAGCAAAAACTTGTTTTAGTATATATATGACATGTATTCCACTGATTACAATCACCTATTTGAAAAAATATATTAATAAGACTAAGCCCAATATCTCATGTTTTATAACACATGAACGGCTCGGGTGCCAGGGAGATCACGCAACGTTCGATAATAATTATGAGATACAAACAGTGTCACAGTCGAGATAGCTCGGGAAAGCTATCGGTTTAGACTGCAACATAACGGTAGTGGCAGGTCTCAGTCGCTAGTTATGTTGGTACGGTGGAACATATTGACAGGATCAAGTGAGATAATGTTCTTCTGATACTGACCCTAGCAATAGGTAAAGAACTAGAGATATGATCTTAATCTCGACAGGCTATTAAATATATATGTGTTGTTCATTGTTACTTTGATTTGCAAGATAAGGGTCTATCACAGCATCCCTGATGACTTGCCTCTTGGGTAACACGAGGGCACATAGTATGTTTATTTAGTTATATTGAGACACCGTGTCCGTATTAGGTTGAGAGATATCCCCTCAGGGAGTTCACAAGGTTTATTATACCAAGTCATGCACGCTGATTAAGTTCAGGTATAATAATAAGGGGTGAACTGGTACTACTTGAGGATAATAAGAGGTTAATTAATTAGGTGCGGTCAGACGAGCTCTAATTAATTAATGGATATCGGAGTCTTAAATACGGGGACAACTCTAAATAAAGTATCAGCCCCAATCTACAAATTGGGACAGAGCGGTGATTCAGTTGTGACTCTTTAGTGGAATACGTCACAGCTCTAATGAAATAAATGTTCTGGGTTGATCATGGAATTACTCCATCCGTCCTCTATTTCTTGACACTAATACTATATCGGGATGTCCTCCATTTCTTGACCCTTTCTATTTTGGGACATAGACCCCATAATCACTTTATCAGTTTAACACTTTATCACTTTAATTTTTAACACTTTAACACTTTAATACCATTAAAAATATTAATTGGGCCCACAATTATTCCACTTTAACACTTTAACACTTAATTTACTAATATATCATCAAAACACATTAAACTCCGTGTGCAGAATTTTGGGTCAAGAATTTGAGGACGGAGGGAGTATTTCATTAGGTAAGGCTAAACTCTATCTGGTACATAGATCCTTGGTATGGCCCAAGAGTTCTTCAGGAAAGAAATTCAAGGTATTATTGAAGGATATCAGTTTTGGACTGAAAAGAGGCATTATAGGTAGGGCTGTCTAAATGGTTCCCGGTTTTCAGGTTAACCCGGAACCGAGCCGGAACCGAAACGGTTCCGGGTACCCGAGAACTGGGAATTCGGTCTATGGTCTGGTCCTCGGTTCCTATATGCTAAAATTTTCAGTCTTCAGTTCTAACCGGGAACCAAATGGTTCCAACCGGAGAACCGAAATAATAATTACTTATTTTTATTTTTTTTATTTTATAATACAAAGCCCTAATTCTTAAATCCCCAACCCCAATTGCAAATTACGTATACCTAACTCCCTCCATTCTCACTTCGTCGTTCCTCCTCCAGCTAGAGACCCGACTCTAATTCTGTCTCAGACACTCTCAGTCACCGTTCCCCATCGCCGTCGACCACAACCGGTCACCCCATCGCCGTCGACCCCTACTAAATCTGCAGGCTGCAACGCCGGCATTAATTATCAAGTATATGAAGGTATTTCTTCCCTATATTCTGAAACTTCCTCCATTATGTTATCTACACTCCATAGCTCAGAAACAAGTATAGTTCTCAGGTAATACAAGAGCACCTAAAAATAGCACAGAATATCAAAATGAATAATGTTGAAAAAACTTACCATGGCTAAAAAATAATATATTTGTACCTTGCTCCGGTCCACACCATAGGTCTGAGCAAGGATGAGAATATCCTTCAAAATATGCTTCTTTTCTGTTCCAACGGATTCAATAAGGGAAAGAATAACATTCTATATATACTCCATGTCCCCAGAAAAAAAAAAACGAGAGTTATCCACTCCAGGAATTAATCGGTTCCATTTCGGGTACCCGGAACCGAACCGAATATTTTTTTATTCGGTTCGGTTTCGGGTACCCGAATTTAAACTTAAGGTCCGGTCCCGGTTCCTAACTTTCCCCTTATTTCGGTTCGGTTAACCGAACTTTTCGGTTCGGTTCCCGAAACCGAACCGGACAGACAACCCTAATTATAGGCTTGAGCCCATAATGTGGTGCCTTCTGTAGTGTAGGGGACGCCTATATCCTCTTTTGGTGTCCATCTAGGCTCAATAATTGCATTCTAGTTAAATATGTAATATGGAATAAATTAATATCTAATTAATTAAAATTTATTCTTAATTAAGGAATTAGAGAATTAATTTAATATTTACATATAATATTTTTCCTATAATAATTAGGATTAATTCTAATTATTTTAATTATAATTTGTTCCAGTAATTATTAACTAAAGTGGGCTTAATTAATTAAGCCCGTAACTTAGTGGGGAAGATAGGAAGTGGCGCCCCTCCTCCTATAAATAAGGAGGAGGAGATTCTCAAAAACTTAATCTCACACAGTGAAGAGAGGCGCCACTTTTGCAGAGAGCAGAGGGAGTTCCAAGTTCCAAAGTTTCGAGACGCCCACACAGTCAGAGAACTTCGAGGAAAGGGATGACATCCTAATAATCTAGACCTGTATATTTCTCCATCTGCAATCAAGAAGGTATAATTTTCTAAACTCAAATGTATGATGTATTTGCATTTAAATTATCATATCCAATTCGAAGATCTAGTGGGATAAAGGAACGCTTTCAAGCAGCAGTTCCATCACTTGTGCCCTTCAAATACCTCAAGAGTCTCTTACATGCTGCCCAGTGCAGTGTTGTTGGAGCTTGCAAGAACTGAGACAGCTTGTTAACACTAAAACCAATATCTGGCCTGGTCAAGGTCAGATATTGAAGTGTACCCACTACACTCCTATACAAAGATGGATCCTGAAACACCTCACCTCCAGACTTAGACAGTTTAGGAACAGTGACCATAGGGGTAGAACATTCATTGCACCCCTGCATATTTGTCCTACCAAGCAACTCATTCACATATTTCTTGAGAGATAGCAAGAAATCAGACCCAGACTTCACTACTTCTATTCCAAGAAAGTATTTCACATCACCAAAAGTTTTAAGTTTGAAGTGAGACTACAACAAGTGAATAATGTTAAGCATTTCATCATGTGAATCCCCAGTGAGCAGAATATCATCTACATATACTAAGATGATAGGCAAACATCCATTAACAGTTCTGTGAAATAGAGAAAAGTTATAAATAGACCTGTGGAACCCCAGCTATATCAAGGAACCTTTAGCTTATTATACCAGGCTCTAGGAGCCTGCTTTAACCCATAAAGTGATTTCTGGATCTTGCAGACATGACCAGGTACGTCTGAATTCACAAATCCTTTAGGCTGACTCATGTAAATAACATCTTCCAGCTCTCCATTCAGAAAAGCATTAGTAACATCAATTTGCTGAACTAACCACTTCCTAGTTGCAGCCAAAGTAAACACCAAACGGATTGTAGTTGATTTCACCACAGGACTAAAGGTCTCAAAGAAATCTATACCTACAAATTGTTCGAAGCCTCTTGCAACCAGCCTAGCCTTTAGTTTATCCAAGGTGCCATCTGCTAGAGTCTTCACTTTGTACACCCAATTGTTGCTGATTATCTTCATAGTAGGATCATAAGGAACTAAAGTCCATGTATTGTTGTCCATGAGAGCTTTATACTCCAACTCCATAGCATGGAACCAGCTAGGATCAGCTAGAGCTGCAGAATCATTCTTAGTACAAGGTAAAGTAATATCAGCAACAAACACTTTAGGTATGAATATGCCATTTTTAGATTTGGTAGTCATGGCATGAGTATTAAGAGGATGAGCTGCGGAAGAAGAAGATGAAGAAGAAGGGAAAGAAAAAGGACTAGAATGAGACATAGCAGAACTCTGATCATGAGAATTATGAGTAGAATAAGAGAAAGGTGTTGAGGGATCAAAACTAGAACTAGTGACATGAACAGAACTAGTACCAGTCTCTAAATAAATAGGTTCCAGTCTAGGACCAGGTCTTAGAGATGAAACTAGAGGTGCAAAAGTAGCACTGTAGGTGGAGATGCAACAGGGATAGATGTAGAAGAGGGAAACATGTAGGGATAAGGAAATTCCTGAGCATTGAAATGTACAGTATCTGCAATATAAACCTTTCCAGTGGAGCTCAAACATTTATACCCTTTATGGAAATCACTGTACCCCAAGAAAATACACTTGGCAGACCTGAACTGAAACTTGTGTTTATTGTATGGTCTTAGATAAGGGAAGCAAACACATCCAAAAGGTTGTAGCAATGTATAATCAAGTAGTTTAGAGAACATAATCTAATAAGGAATCTGAAATTCAAGAAAAGCAATAGGTAGTCTATTCATGAGAAATACTGCAGTATGAACAGCTTCCCACCAAAACTCCAAGGGTAATGAAGCCTGAGCTAATAAGGTGAGACCAACATCAATGATATGTTGATGCTTCCTTTCAACTTTCCCATTTTGTGGATGTATATAAGGACAGAGGTGCTGAAAGTGAATACCCAAAGAGATAAGATAAGATTCTAGAGGTTTAAACTCCCCACCCCAGTTAGATTGAAAAACAGTAATAGACGTATGAAACTGATTCTTAACTTTAGACACAAAGTTCTTGACTACAGTGGTTGTCTCAGATTTGAGATGCAAAGGGTATATCCAAGTATACCTAAAGAAATCATCCATAAAACTAATATAGTACTTGAAACCAGTCCTAGAAGTAACATGGTTAGGACCCCACAGATCTGAATGCACAAGTTCAAAACACCTAGAGGTCTTAGTAGGAACAGAAAAATGAGGTTTTTGATGTAGTTTGCCAAGATTACAAGCTTCACAGAACACCAGAGATTTAGAGGAAAAAGGAACATTCATAAGAACACACAATCTGGATAATACAAGAGAATTTGGATGACCAAACATTTGATGAAGTGTATTAGCATTAAGCTTACACAAACCAGCAAAATGTACAGAGTTTGAGCAAGGTAAAACTGTAGCTGAATTACAAGTATAACAAGAAACTCAGCAACATTATTCAACAAAACAATATTACAAGAAATGGAGGAAGTACTGGAGGTGCTACCAGTGAAAACAGAATGCAAAGCACCAAGAGGGGCAACAAGATTGTCAGCAGAAGATTCCTTCCTCTTAGACAGGAACCGGTCCAAATCCAGCTTGTAAAGGCCATTAGTTAGACTCCCCTTCAACAGAACTCTGTTGGTGAGTTTGTCCTTTACAAAACAAGAGGCAGAGTTAAACTCAATGGCCACATTATTATCTTTGGTAAACTGAGATATACTTAACAAATTTTTAGTGATATAAGGAACAAAAAGAATGTTGTTAAGCATAAGTGATGAGGATGATGCACTAGAAGTAGGAATAGAATTATGACCAACAGAGGAAATAGAACACTCATTACCATTGCCAACTACCAGATTATCAGCTCCATTATAGTCTGCACTTATAGCTAAGTTGCCAAGATCATGAGTGATATGAGTGGTAACACCACTATCAACATACCAATTGCCCTCCCCATCAGTAAAAGTGCCATGTGTAGCATCTGCAGAACCAGCAAAATCAGCAACAAAAGCTTTTGGAACATAAGTAGAAGATGCAGGGACCTGAGAGCCAGTAGAGGCAAATTCATTTTCAGTGAAATGAACATCAAACCGCTTGAAGCACTTGAGCGCAACATGACCTGTGCGCCCACACAATTGACACATCAGCACTATTCCAAAATTAAGCCTAGCACTACCACGACTAGGCTAAGGACCAGAAGTAGAGCCTCAACCACCCCCAGATCCAAAACTCTGACCGCGACGATGTGCAACATTCGTAGAGTGCTCCAATAAAGCCGAGTGTTGATGTGTAAGCCTGGCTTCATACATCTGAAACACAAGTTAAATGTCTTGCAAATTCAGCGAATCAATCCTATGCATGGTGTTCACCACCAGCGACTCATACTCCATGCCGAAACCATCCGTGATATACATCACCAGTTCATCATCATCGATCGGTTTCCCAATTGTAGCCAGCTGATCAGCGATTCCTAGCATCTTCATGAAGTATTCCTCAACCGAGAGCATCCCCTTCTTAGCAGTCTACAGTTGTGCTCGAAACTGTGTAATCTGAGCCTTAGAATGAGAGTGAAACACTGTTTCAAGCGCAAGCTAGAACTCCCAGGAAGTCTTACACCGCACGACATGGCCTAACATCATCTCTCCAACCGAGGAGAGCATCCAGCTCAGAAGGTACTGATCACGCCGGATCCAGTTCACGAACTCAGGGTTAGGAACCATGTTGCCACCAAATCCAGATGGTAGAAGCGGTGACAACGAATTCGCCGTCGAAGAGACAAAATCATCAAAGCCGTGGGCGCGAATAGCCGAATGAACAAGAGCATGCCAAAATGTGTAGTTAGATCGATCCAATTTCAGCTGAATCGGATGAAATTATGGAAGCACAAAACCGCGAGAAGAAGAACCCGACTCCATGAGTAAAATCACCAACAATTGCCCAAAAAATCAAAGAAAAAACAGACGAGTTGACAACGAATATGTCAATCGAAAAGTGCAACAAAGACGACAATGAATATGTCGATCTCAGTGCAGAAATTGTAGAAAACGCAGCAAAAATTCAACAAAAAATCGAACCTACGCTCGAGATACCATGTTTGAAAACTTAGAAAACAGAGAAATGAGTGGAAACTTCTTCATTGAGTTGGAAGTAGTAATCGCTACAATGTAGATCTAATGAATAAATATAGATCTAAGCTAACTAAACCAACTAACTAACAGCTAAGCTAATTACCGTACATCTCAGCAATAATATGCCAGCTCAGCACTAATGCCATCTCAACAATACAAAATATATATTTATCTAATAGTGTGACTAATGAGAGTGAAAATTATAATAGGTTGAGTGTTGTATATGTGGATGAGAGAAACAAATATTTTATGAAAAAATGGAGTTAGGTTGGGTTGGATAATAATCACCGCCGGAGATAGTCTTAGAGGGAGAGACGGGAATTTTGCTTTGAATACAAGATTTATGTTTGTATTTTATTGTAATTTACAAAAATGCACCGTCTTTTTTTCTTTTGTCAGAAATTTATTTTTCGTTACATATGCTATGTAAATGTAACAAAATTTGTTTTCGTTGCATAAGCTTGTCACATATGCTTTCTATTTTTGTAATGTAATAAAATCATTTTTTATTAAAACTAATTTTATATATTATAATATTCAAATGACTTTATTAGAGTGAGATGGAGGGAGTAATATATTATTATTAATATTTATTACTTTACTTTTACAATTATTTTTAGTACTTAACATTATTACTATTATATATCACTATATAATTGTATGAGCAAATACCTCAAAATAGCCATTTTGATAAAGCAAAGGTAAATTTTAACTATCAATAAAGCAATATGTAAATTTTAGCCATTTTAGGGTATGTAATGACATAATTGCCCTTATGCCTTAATTTTTGTTGCTTTTTTCCTTTATTAATTTAACTTCAAAAAAATTAGAAATCAAGGAACACTCAATAATAAGCACATAATCGATTAAAAATATTCGAGTGGTGCCGGAGTGACCGGCGGCGCGGCGGCAGCGGCGGAGGCGGCGCGTCGGCCATGTAATTGTTAATTCACGTTTTTCAGTTTTTGTTTTTAAATTTAGGTTTTGAAATAGGTTTTGAAGATTCTTTTGGGTTTCTTTGTATGTTTGTTTAATCTCAAAATTTAATGGTTATATGCTCTTATATGTATGCTTAGATGCTTAAAATATCAATTTATTGGTTAATTTTGCTGCAGATTACGTTTTAGATTGGAAAAATTGAAGATTTATTTTTCTGTTCTTAAATACACGACCACACCAATTACACGGCTAAATCGGTCATGCAATGGTGGCCGTGTATTCTGGCAACCGCATATTTGTGCTGCACGGCCGAGAATACACGACCAGGTGGTCGTGTATTTGGCGGTCGTGTATTCTCTGTGCAGACTTTTTTAAAAATATATATATTTATGATTCATTAATTATTCTTTGTTCTTTTATACTTTTTGCAAATCAAAATAAAATCAGTGAGATCAAAATGGCCACCAGCCCTGTCGGGGTGCCGTGAGCCCGACGCCGTGCATATGCACGGCTACGACCGTCTCCCATAGGCCGTGGTCGTGCGTCGTGCATTGGCATGTTGGGGCTGTCATGTCGGCCTTGGCACGGTCACGACCACCACCCCTGGGCCATGGCCGTCCGTCGTGCATTGACACGCCGAGGTTGCCGTATTTGCTGTGCCGGGCGAAATACACGACCAAAATTACACGACTGTGTAGTCGTGTAATCATGGTCGTGTATTCAACTTAAAGGGTAAACTTGTCATTTTATGCGAAAATTGGCTAAAATTTACATATTCTTTTATGTGTGGCTAAAATTTACCTTTACATTATCAAAATGGCTATTTTTGGGATTGTCTCTAATTGTATTACCCTTTATTATTACTACTTTGTAAGAGTATTACAATTATCATTAAATTAATTATTAATATTGTAATATTATTCTAATTACAATTGGCCTTAAAGCATGTGCCGTCGAATCGCAATTAATCCTTTTTATATATTGTTATGAAAGCGAGTATTATTTTACCTTTATACTTTATGGAAAATGGCAGTTACTATCGTTACCATGTTCTGAGAATAGAGTAGACAATGAGCGCCATATTGCATCTAGTTATAAATACGTACACGCTACTGCCAAAACAGCAACAAAGAACCGCCATGACCACCGTGCTCGAAACCTCCGGAATCCCACCTCCGCCAGGCGCCGCCGCCGAGCTGACCTTGCTGCTTTGCTTCTTCGACATGTTCTGGCTGCACTTCCACCCAATCCGCCACCTCGTCTTCTACGATCATCCTTGCTCTGAGGCCGAATTCCTGGCTACCATTGTTCCAAACCTCAAGCACTCTCTCTCTCTAACCCTCAAACACTATCTTCCAGTTGCCGGAAATCTCCTCTACCCTTCATACACCGAGAAATCAAAGCCCGTAATCCGTTACGTCTCCGGCGACACAGTCCCGCTCACAGTCACCGTCTCCGTCTGTGACTTCGACGAGCTCACCGGAAATCATGCCAGAGAATCCGACCTGTTCTACGATTTCTCGCCCCCAATGCCGTCGTTAACGGAAGAAGCAGATTACAAAATTGTCCCTCTCATCGCCCTGCAAGCGACGCTGTTTCCCCGCCGTGGAATTTGCATCGGTTTCACCTACCACCACTGCCTCGGCGATGCCAGATCGATCGCCGGATTCATGTGCGCTTGGGCTGAAATCAATAAACGCGGCGACGACGAGGAATATCTGTCGAGAAACGGCGAATCTTTGTCGTTATTTAATAGATCAGTTTTTGGAGATTGTAGTTCAACTGATGAGATATTTTGGAACGCAATGAGGAGCATTCCGTTAGCGCCGTCTCCTCCTCCGTTACCGACGAACAGGGTTAGAGCCTCCTTCACTGATGCGATCACAATACGCGGAAGCTAAGAATCGAACAACGTTAGACATGAAAGATTCAATCCAAATATAACTATGAAAAATCGAATGACAAGTTCCCTGAATTTCTACCCACAATTACACTGAATAGGCATCGACAGAAACCTAAGAAATTCAATTCCGATTAAGCTCAAATTTTAACACGAGTTACAACTTAGGGTTATGAAGAACATATCCAAAATTCAGAGAAAACGCACGAGTAGTTTTTAATTTGGCACGGTGGTGATTTTCAGGACGAGTTAGGGTTTCAAAAACGGATCTGAAATTAATCTAAGGCTTTTCTGGGATGGAATAGCTACAGGATCGATGTAGGATGGATATTTATGATATATGAACGATGATGAATGGCTGGAAACAAAAAGAACACGAATTGCAGAATTCAAACGGAAACAAATTGTGAATCTTACCCGAAACGAACCCCGGATCTACTTGAATCCGAAACGCGTTTATGGAGCAATCTTCGTGTCTCGACTAACCCGGATACTACAAGATATCACGAATGAGTCGATGAATTCAGGTTTGAGATCGCCAATATCAAACTCTACCAAGAACCGATTTGTTTGTGTGAGACAAGAGAATAGCGTAAAGCTGTTTTTGCATTCAATCAAGTCTGTCTAAGTAATGAACGAAAATTAGTATAAATACTAATCTAAGAAGACCGAAAATACCAAGTAATGGGCCTAAGAAAACGGGCCAATTAATCACCTAAACATGTTGTGATGATTGGGCCTAAAATAAAATAAATATAAGTTCAGTTTTGATTCCTCTTTTAATGGGCCTCCGAAATATCATCTTCTACACTTGTGAAGTTCACCAATTTGAAATGATGACATCCGGTTCCTTCATCTTCCAATCTCTTCGGAATGTAGCATTGCAAATATCCTTGCAGCTTCTTGGCTCTTGATCTCGTCACTGCTCCTCCGAGCTGCAAGTCCCGATTGATCTCTTCAATGCTAGGTCCCGTCTCATCATTCCCCCCTGCTGAAAAGAATTCGTCCTCGAATTCAAGTCTTCCTCGAAATCTTGATCATCTACAGGAAACGGAGACAAATCAGCCATATTAAAAGTGGAGGAACACTTATACTCACCTGGAAGATCAATGCGGTATGCATTGTCATTGACTCGCTCAACCACGGAGAATGGTCCATCACCACGAGGCATCAGCTTCGACTTCCTCAAGTTAGGAAAACGTCCCGGGCTGAAATGTATCCAAACCTTATCACCAGGTTTGAACAATACTTGCTTGCGGTGGGCGTTCGCCTTTGTTGCGTTCTTAACACCTTGAAGCTCGATCCTCTGTTTCACTTTAGCATGCATCTCTCGAACCTGTTCAGCTCTACGAGAACCTTGCAAACTCGAAAGATGATCAGTAGGCAACGAAATAAGATCCATTGGTGTCAACGGATTAAATCCATAAACAACCTCAAATGGAGACATGTGTGTAGAAGAATGCACAACTCTGTTATAAGCAAATTCAGCGAATGGTAAGCACTCTTCCCATGATTTAAGATTGTTCTTAACTAAAGCACGAAGTAAAGTACCTAGCGTTCTATTAACCACTTCAGTTTGACCATCCGTTTGAGGATGACATGTAGTAGAAAATAACAGCTTAGTACCTAACTTTCCCCATAAGACACGCCAAAAATGTCCCAAAAACTTAGAATCCCTATCAAACACAATAGTCCTAGGCATGCCATGCAGTCTAACTACTTCACGGAAGAACAGATTAGCAATATGAACAACATCGTCAGTTTTTCTGCAAGCAATAAAATGAGACATTTTGGAGAATCTATCGACTACTACAAACACAGAATCTTTGCCAGACCTAGACCTAGGCAAACCAAGAATAAAATCCATAGATATGTCAATCCAAGGTGCAGAAGGTGCAGGTAGTGGAGTGTACAAACCAAATGGATTAGAACTAGATTTAGCCTTTTTACAAGTAATGCATCTAGCACAGACTCTCTCGACATCCCTCTTCATGCGAGGCCAATAAAAATGTTCATGCAATAGACTCAATGTCTTCGCAACACCAAAATGACCCATAAGACCCCCCGCATGAGATTCTAACACAAACAACTCCCTCATAGAACAATTAGGGACACATAACTTCGAATCCCTAAACAAGAAACCCTCAGACACATAGTACGAGTCAACAACCCTAGATTTTCCATCACATGAAGCAAATATAGGTCCAAAGAAAGGATCATTCACATAAAAACTCTTAATATGCTCAAGACCTAAACATTGCGCATGCATAACAGAAATCAACGCGTACCTACGGGAAAGAGCATCAGCAACCACATTCTCTTCTCCTTTCTTATACTTGATCACATAGGGAAATGACTCTATAAACTCCACCCATCGAGCATGGTGTGAGTTTAAGCTCTGCTGACCCTTCAAATGCTTCAAGGATTCGTGATCAGTGTGAATCACGAACTCTTTCGGCCTCAAGTAGTGTTGCCAAGTCTCCAAAGACCTCTTCAGTGCATACAACTCCTTGTCATATGTGGAGTATCTCAAGGCGGCGCCATTCAACTTCTCACTGAAATAAGCGACTGGTTTCCTTTCCTGCATCAAAACAACACCAATCCCTATGCCCGAGGCATCATACTCAATTTCAAACATTTTATCAAAATCAGGCAAAACCAACACAGGAGCATTACACAATTTCGATTTCAACAAGTTAAAAGCATGCTCTTGGGCTTTGCCCCACTCAAACTTCCTATCTTTCCTACTCAACTCAGTCAATGGTGCAGCAATAGATGAAAAATCACGCACAAAGCGACGATAAAATCCAGCTAAACCATGGAAAGACCTAACATCAGCACATGACTTAGGCGTTGGCCACTCCTCTATAGCCTTCACCTTTGTCCTATCAACTTCTATTCCACGACTACTCACAACAAAACCAAGAAATATAACCTCATCCATACAGAATGTACACTTAGATAAATTAGCATATAATTTTGCATCACGCAGCAACACAAACACATGCCTAAGATGTCTAACATGCTCATCAACACAAGTACTATAGACAAGGATATCATCGAAATATACCACCACATATTTCCCTATGACTTCACGCAAAACATGGTTCATTAGACGCATAAACGTACTAGGGGCGTTAGTAAGGCCAAACGGCATCACAAGCCATTCATACAGTCCATGCTTCGTTTTGAACGCAGTTTTCCACTCATCTCCCTCACTCATTCTCACTTGAAAATATCTAGAACGCAAATCAATTTTTGAAAAGACAGACGCTCCAGACAACTCATCTAACATGTCATCTAATCGAGGGATAGGGAAGCGATACTTTACCGTTATTTTTGAAAAGACAGACGCGCCATTCGTTGTTCTTCTTTGGTACGAGGATGACAGGCACTGCGCACGGTGACAAGCTCTCTCTAATTTGTTTCTTCTCCAGCAACTCCTTGACCTGACGGTCAATCTCCTTGGTTTCCTCAGGGCTGGTACGGTAGACGGGTCTGTTTGGAAGGACTGCTCCCGGCTGGAAGTCGATCTGGTGCTCAATTCCTCGAATCGGCGGCAGACCACTAGGAATTTCGTCCGGGAAAACATCCTTGAACTCCTCCATCAACGGCTGCAAAATAGAAGGAATAACAACATCAGGAGTATCATTAGCCTTAAAATTAACTAGAACGATAGCATTACCTGATTTAATGGCGGTCTGAACTCCTCTTACACCGATGAACAAATTCTAGTGCGCCGTATCTAAACTGGAAGGGATGGTAACGTGGGCAGCCTTAGCCTTCGGAAGGCCCTTGGTTCCCTTAGTACACTGAGACTCTGCTGTGGACTATCCAGATTGGATTGGCTGCTTGCTCTCAGCACATTTCTCCTTCTCTTCTTTGTACTTCTCTTGCATACGTCGCTGATCTTCAATCACATCTTTCGGCGCTAGTGGCCACAATCGCGTGGTGCGTCCTTCTCGAGTCACGGCATAAGTGTTGGCGAATCCATCATGTATCGCCTTCCTATCGAACTGCCAAGGACGACCGAGCAAGATATGTGCCGCCTCCATAGGGATGACGTCACACAAAACAGTGTCAGTAAAACGACCAATAGAAAAGGTGACAGGTACCTGGTATCCAACACGAATATCGCCTCTGTCTGTCAACCATTGCAATCGGTACGGTTTTGGATGCTTTTGTGGGATCAAATTCAGCTTCCCCACTGCATACTGACTAATGGCGTTTACAACGCTTCCACTATCAATGATGAGCGAGCACACCTTATCCTGAATGGAACAGCGAGAATAAAAGATGTTCTCCCGCTGATCATTCTGTTCTTCCTCTCGAATAAGACTCAAGGCTCGAATCGAAACAAGGCTGACGTGCGTTTGCTTCGGCTGCTCATCAACTATATCAATGTCACCCAGGAGTGAGCTGACTAGGGGCTGCTCAGTATCCCCTTTTACTTCTCCTTCTTCTTCAAATTCCTCTTCACTCGCTGATTCTAACTCATTCTGCTCGGTGAGGAATAAAACTCTACGATTCGGACACTGGGCTTGAAAATGTCCCCATCCTCTGCACTTGTGACACTGAATGTCACGTGCTCTCCCTGAATTACTATTCTTAGGCTGACTAGGCTGCATGGGGCGATTCTGAGAATTTCTGTTCGGTGCAGGCGAGGTGTAGTCAGGTCTGCGAGAGGGCTGTGGTGCAGACTGCTCAGAACGGCGAACGGGCTGTGTGGACTGGTTAGGAGGACGTGTAGGGGTTGTCCTAGGCGTGGAAGAATCACCTCGGTTCCAAGGACTCCTAAAAGGCGTCGACTGGAAGGATCGACGACGTCCATCTCTGAGCTGCCGTTCTACGATAGATGCATAATGGACCATTGCTTCAACTGAATCGAATTCCTTCAATTCGACTTCACAAGCAATATCTGGATTCATTCCTTCCACCGGTTGAGTGTGGCAATCAGGGTCTGTTCCTTACCAACCCGGTTCATAGTTGTCTCGAGCTCCTTGTGGTATTCCTCAATCGAACGAGTGCCCTGCTTGATCTTGTTCAACCTCTTCTCAAGCTCTCGCTCATAGTGTACCGGAATGAAACGTCCTCTCATGACGTCCTTCATCTCTTGCCATGTGTCTATAGGTGGATATCGATCACGGCGTCTTCTCTCTTGCTGATTTTCCCACCACGAGGCTGCATACCCTCTAAACTCCAAGGACGCGAGCTGAACCTTCTTCAATTCAGGAAAGTCGTAACACTCAAAGATCTTATTGACTTTCCTCTCCCAATCGAGGTACAAATCAGGATCATGTAACCCCTCGAACTCTGGAATGATTGTTTTGATGTTGTTTAACAAGCTATCTGTCGGAAATCACGCCTGGGAGGTGGAGGTGGACGTCGACGGTCACGTCTCTAATTCCTCTGTGGAAACTCAAATTCTGCCTCTGATTCCTCATTATAGCCATCATGTTCTTCTTCATGTTCATCATCAGAAACAGGCTCAAATACTGGCTGGGGCTGGCGGACAGGTTGTCGTCTGACTGGTCGATCTGGCTGAATATGCTGGTTTCTGATTGGTGGAGGTAAAGTTGCTCGAGGGTTGAGGCGATCGAACTGTGCTATCACTTTGTCAAAAGTGTCATCGATCTTCTACTCCAATAGTCGACTCCGCCTCTCAAAGTGTTGTGCCATAGCATCGAAGTGATACTTAGCATCCCAAGGCTGTTGAGACAATGAAGACATATCAAGAGGTGGGTTAGACGACTTGAGTGGGTTGTCTTGATTCTTGGAACCGTCTCCGGATTTCATGATACCTGCAAAACGAACAAACGTGAAAGAAAACAAGTAAAATCCTCATAGTTCCTCACAATCACTCGTTTGTTCTCTCAGATTTTTAATCACTCGTGTATGTCACTCAGATCACTCGTGTATGTCACTCAATTTGCAGTCACTACAGTCTCTAAACCTCAAATCCTTAGCAGAACTGATGTGGAATTCTCGGCTTGAATCAAGAACTCGAACTTGACTCTCGGCTTGGATCACAGGTATAGAAAGAAACACAAAGTTGTTGCAATGTGGGGTAAAATTCACGGCAAGGGTATAAATAAGGGATAATAATTTCGGTAGTTGGGTAAGGGCTAAACAAACAAGGAAACAAGGAAAGGCTGAGAAGGGGAAAGACTGGAAATAAGAAGGAAAAGGCTAACTAGGAATCTTGGATATAAGTAGTAACAAGTTATGAGTACTAATCCGACCTTGAATCGACTTAGGAACTGAAACCTACACTATCCAATGCAACTAAACTAACAGATCTGGATTTTTTTTATTTTTTATTTTTTTTTCAACTGGACGGTATGACCTTCAGACGGCTGTTTTTGGGCCTAAACGCAAACCTAACACAGCGTAGCAGTGTTAACTTCTAGGTCTCGTCGAGATGTTTCCGAAATGGTATTATGGAGCTTGAACGGATAAACAGATCAAAAGTTACGTCCGTTTTAAGTTCTACCGACGGGAACTCGAGAAACGAAGACACAACTACTACCCAATACACGAATGATGCAAGAACCAATTACGAAACACACAATGACACACTAGGGCCTTCGATATACTTTTTTTTTTTTTTTTTTATCAGATTTTTTTTTTATCGAAACTTTTGCCCCCTAATATGTCACGACACCTATTTGGATTGAACCACGATTAGCAAAACTGATGTGGCTCTGATGCCAAAATTTATGATGCGATCACAATACGCGGAAGCTAAGAATCGAACAACGTCAGACACGAAAGATTCAATCCAAATATAACTATGAAAAATCGAATGACAAGTTCCCTGAATTTCTACCCACAATTACACTGAATAAGTGTCGACAGAAACCTAAGCAATTCAATTCCAATTAAGCTCAAATTTTAACACGAGTTAAAACTTAGGGTTATGAAGAACATATCCAAAATTCAGCGAAAAAGCACTAGTAGTTTTTAATTTGGCACGGTGGTGATTTTCAGGACGAGTTAGGGTTTCAAAAACGGATCTGAAATTAATCTAAGGCTTTTCTGGGATGGAATAGCTACAGGATCGATGTAGGATGGATATTTATGATATATGAACGATGATGAATGGCTGGAAACGAAAAGAACACGAATTGCAGAATTCAAACGGAAACAAATTGTGAATCTTACCCGAAACGAACCCCGGATCTACTTGAATCCGAAACGCGTTTATGGTGCAATCTTCGTGGCTCGACTAACCCGGATACTACAAGATATCACGAACGAGTCGATGAATTCAAGTTTGAGATCGCCAATATCAAACTCTACCAAGAACCGATTTGTTTGTGTGAGACAAGAGAATAGCGTAAAGCTGTTTTTGCATTCAATCAAGTATGTCTAAGTAATGAACGAAAATTAGTATAAATACTAATCTAAGAAGGCCGAAAATACCAAGTAATGGGCCTAAGAAAACGGGCCAATTAATCACCTAAACATGTTGTGATGATTGGGCCTAAAATAAAATATCATCTTCTACACTTGTGAAGTTCACCAATTTGAAATGATGACATCCGGTTCCGTCATCTTCCAATCTCTTCGGAATGTAGCATTGCAAATATCCTTGCAGCTTCTTGGCTCTTGATCTCGTCACTGCTCCTCCGAGCTGCAAGTCCCGATTGATCTCTTCAATGCTAGGTCCCGTCTCATCATTCACCCTCCATCAATCTGACATTAAGAAGCTCAAAAATCTGGTCCTATCCAAAAATCCGGACCTAGTTCACGTTTCATCTTTCGCCGTGACGGTGGCGTATACTTGGAGCTGCGTGATGAAATCCTCCGCCGCCGCCGCCGGCGCGGAGGAAGTCGGTGAGGATAAACTTGAGCTCCTCTATATTGTGGCCGACGGCAGGGGGCGCCCGAACGCCCTGGTCAATCCGCCGGCGCCGGTGAATTACTTCGGGAATTGCTTAGGTAGCGGGAGGGCAATATTGGAGCATAAGAAGGCGGCGGCGGACGGCGGTTTTCTGGCGGCGGCGGATGCTATAGCTAATGAAATCAAGAACAAAATAAACGATAAAGAAAAATTTCTAAAAGGTCCGGAAAATTTGATATCAAATAAGGGGAAAACAGGGGAGACGAGTAAATTTGCAGTTTCTGGTTCGCCCAAATTCGACTTGTCGAATGCAGATTACGGTTGGGGAAAGGGAAGGAGGGTTGAGGTTTTGTCCATGGACGTAGAAAAATACTCAATGTCTTTATACAATTCATTTCATTCCCAGGGCGGAATGGTGGTCGGAGTGTCGCTGCCTAGAGAGAGAATGGAGGCCTTTGCTGTTATATTTCAACATGGACTTGAACTATGAGTGTTGTATGAAAAGTTTTGTTTCTTGAGAAATTAAAACAAATACTGGCCGGGACTGATTTTAATGTGCAAAATAAAATCATACCATGCTAGCTAGTTTCTGGCAAATTTAATTGTTCCTTTCATTTGCTTTGTGATAAGAAGTTAGTCATTCAACAAATTTAATTTTATATCTAAAGTTGATACATGTGATAACAGATTATCATACTAAATATTTTGAAAATTGTTTCAAATTAGTACTTATGGTGGCCCACCGGTTTAAGATTGTGAAGGGCTCGAAAAATCGGATGCCAGACGGCTTTAACTTCAAGTTTATCCAAAATTTTGGGAAGTGTTGAAAAGTGATTTTATTTCTTTTGGGGAGGAATTCCATCAGAATGGGAGGATCATCAGGGGAATCAAATCTTTCTTTCATTGTTTTGATTCCAAAAGTCAATAATCTAGTAAAGATCGAGCATTTCAGACCCACCCACCTCTCTCATCGGCTATATGTACAATGAGGTCTTAGCGAAATTATTAGTCAACAAAATCAGTAAAGTTCTTGATTCTATGATCTCAAATCTCAAATAATTAATCTACTTTCATTAAAGAGAGAAATTTTGGACAGTCCATTGATTGCCAACGAGACACTTGAGGAAGCAAAGAAAGAAAAAGAAGCGATGTGTGCTTTTTAAACTTGACTTTGAGAAAACTTATGATACACTGGATTGAAGATTCTTGCTGCTCATGATGAATTTGTTAGGATTCAACGAAAAATCGTGTTCTTGGATAAAGGACACCTTAAATAGCTACTTTGATATACCAAACTTAAAAACTAGTCACACAGATAAAAAAACCAAAAAACTAGTCACTCTTACCAATTACCCAAATTACCCTTACATGAATACATGACTCGTGTATTTGAATACATGACTCGTGACTCGTATATTTGAATACGTGACTCGTGTATTTAAATACATGACTCGTGACTCGTGTATTTGAATACGTGACTCGTGACTCGTGTATTTGAATACGTGACTCGTGACTCGTGTATTTGAATATGTGACTCGTGTATTTGAATACATGACTTGTGTATTCGTGAAAATTACCGTTGAATACACGAATACACATAATCGTACTCGTGTATTCGTGGATTATGAAATCAAAGGATTAAAGAAAAGCAATTAAGCAATACAAGATCACATCTATTCATGTATTGTAGATCTAGTCGTGTAATATAGAAATTAATAATAAAAACAGTAGCAAACCATTTTGTGATGCATCATTACGGGGAGATGGATGTTAGACAGCAAATTAGGGGAACAGATCATAGGCAATGAGCATCAGTGCAACATAACATTAATACACGACTGCGTTTGCTAAAGTCGTGTATTCTCGAACAAGCTCATGTATTGAAGAGGAAGAGGAGAAGCAGGCGGCGGTGACGTGACGACGAGAGGCGGCAGATCGATGGAGGTCAGACAGCAGATCAGTGGAAGAGAGGAGAGACTACGATTCGGAAGCACCCGACTATTCATGTATTCCTGAGCACAGTTGTGAATAGAAGAGAGAGGGGAGAAAGAGACAGTGACGGGGGTGCCGTGGTGGTAGTGGCGGTGGTTCGTCAGCGGCAGACTAATGGTGGTTAAAGAAACAAAAAACGAGGGAAGATGCAGAGTGAGGAAAAAAAAAATAGTGGGAATAATGTGTAGAGGCGCGGGGTTTGGCTTATGTAGTGTAACTTAGGTTTAAATTTTAGGTTTTTTATATAAGTGACTATTATTTTGATTTGCTATATCAAAGTGATTATTTTTGGGAATTAACCCGAATAAAAAAGTGTGTCAATTTTAGTGAATGACAGCCCGCGGTGAATTCCAAGTTACACAAGGGCATACAACTAGGTGACCTACTGCCTCCCTTCCTCTTTTTGATCGCAACAAGAGGTTTGAGTTTATTAGTTGACAAGCAAAGGAAATTGGATCTTTCGTTGGAGTTAAAGTAGGAAAAGACAAGGTAGATCTCACATTTGCCGACGATACTCCAATGTTTGGAGAGGCTACAAAATCAAAAATTTCAGACTGTAAAAGGGATAGTACGAACGTTTGAATTTTTTTTTTTTTTGGCTTGAAGGTGAATTTCCGAAAAAGTACATTGATGATAATTTATTTATCTGATACAGAGTTGAGGAGTTCGCGATAGAGTTAAACTACAAATTAAAGTCGGAACTATATCTTTCAATTACCTTGGAGTACCAGTTGATGCAATTCCGAGAAAAGAGGATACGTGGCAGCCCATTCTTAATAACATTCGTCGTAGATTGAACCAATGAGAAAATAAAATTTCTCTCTTTTGGCAGAAGAAGAAGAATAGTCCTTTTAAAATCTGTGTTATCAAATTTACCCATTTTTTTTCTTTTTTCTTTTTCTTTTTCCTATTCCGACTTGTGTGTGTCAAAAGTTTATCAGACTTCAAAGAGATTTTCTTTGGGACAGAAAAAGATTGCTTGGGTTGCTTAGGGTGTAACGCCCCGATCCCGAAGGATTATGATGTCACCAAACACGAAAGAAAAAGAGAAAAGGAAAAGAAAAGAAAAGAGACAAAGAATAAAAACTTTGATATGGACGAATCGAAGTATTCAATTGAATAAGAATCTTGGGGCATTTCGTTGAAAAGTCAACAATTCACGTTGACAAGGACACCAATCAACCACAAGAAAAAAATATGAAATAGTTAACTAGTCAAAAGCTCCAAGTAACATGTAAGCAATAATGATCCGCCAACAAATGTGGAATTTACGAGTCAACAAATCAAAAGATCGCATATGGCAACAACGTCAAGTTTAACAACAAGTAATAGTTCAAGAATTAGAAGTTGAATCTCTCTAGTGAGTTAAAGAAGCATAAAATCCAATTGATAATTTGAATGGGTTTAAACGGATTTCATCAACAATGGACAATCAAGAGCAAGAAACATAGTCAGAAGTTCAAGCTACGAATGTTTACATGCCACATCAAATAACAAAGTACGATATTGTTTTCAAGTTCAAAAGGCTAAGCGGAAGCATACAAGTTCATAAGAATTAGCAATAATATATATTGACTCAACAAAACAACAAAAGAGTCAATGTTCACAATTAAGTCCATTGGTCCACGTTGCTCATCCGCCTTCATTCCTTACCTAAAAATATTTTAAAAACATTTGGGCTGAGTGTTTGAACACTCAGTGGTAGTTCGTAACATGCTTCGTCCGTCATAAAATAAAATATTTATTTTTAAAGCATAATTGGCCAAACATATCATTCATCATAAGCTCATAATTCATAGTGGAGACCGACCTATGTGATCACATACTAAGCATATCATATTTCATATTCAGAATTCCTCATATTGGTCAAGTCCAAATCCACAATGAGCTATTGAATATACATAAATTCATTTGCGTAAAAAGGACGGAAGCAATTAAAACATATTTATTTTGAGTTTAGTAAGAAAAACCCACCTCAAAAGCAAAGCTTGAATTTTACACTCGCAACGGGAATCTTAAGCCTGAGGTTCTCGGACCAAAATCATTCATCAAAAAATCAGAAATTGAGTGTGCCATTCGCTCGGAATAATTTTTCGAGTGAAAAAGGTATAAACTGATTTTTCAGGGGTGGGCCCATATTTTCGGAAATTACAAATTGACCCTAGTATTTTACCTAATTCTCAAAGACCCACCCACAGAGTTTCTGAAATTATAAATTCACACCCAACACCATTGAAAAAGTAACATTCAAGCCCAAAGCTTGGTTTCGCCAAAAAAACTCGCCGCCGGAGAGACCCCGTCACTGGCGACAACTCACCGAAGCACGCTGACCCTACGCCGGGATCCGTCCGGCCGGAAAATGGCCGGAAACGGGAGACCCGACACCAAATTGCGCACACACTAACACACACTAAAATTCAAATTTTGAAAATGCTCAAAACTCAACCAAATCGGACATGCAAACACTCTATTCCAAGTATTTTGAGCCAAGGAACAAGAATATGAAGTCGGATTTTGATAACGAGCGCCGGAAAGGTGCCGGTGAAAACTTAGGGTTTTCTCAAAACTTTAAGCTCAAATACAGGGGGTTAAAACAACCTCAAATCGTAAAATAAACGCTAGATCTGTAATCCTCTCATCGAGGGCTTCAAGACCATGTATGGGTTCAACCCATTCGGTGGCCGAAAAAGTTCATCGGCGAGCGGTGGTGCCGCCGTACCGGTTGCGATTCCGGCGTCCCCTCGACTTGAATTTTACAGATTTGGACTCCCCTCGTTGTGAGGATCATCGTGACATAATTTTTTTTTTAATCCGTGCACTGAAATTTTCGGCAGCGGCGAGGTGGCGGCTCACGGCGGCGCCGGCCGCCGGCCACCGGCCAACCACCAGTGCTACAGCAGATCAGGGAGGAAGAGTTAGAGAGAAAGAGGAGATTCTAAATACCTAGAGCGAGAGTGTGAGGTGAGAAGTATTAAAAAAAATGGTAAGTATATTCTATTTATACAAACTCTAATTTGTGCTTCAAGAATTTATTTTGAAAGATTATTGGCCCATAAAATATTCAAATGATATCCGATTTTAACGAGCTTTATATCTATAGATTCGTCTCAACGAGCCCTATTATTTGGTCGTACTATTGGGTCCATATCGAGTATATTTTTCAACGATACTATCCAATTACTCATAATGGGCTCATAAGCCCATGAAATATTGGGCTTCATGTATAAGGCTTAAAGATGCATTTTTGCTAGTTTCTTCTTAATGGGCTAGGCCTAACATTTCTATTTCGGGATGTTACAAGTCTACCCCTCTAACAAAGATTTCGTCCTCGAAATTTACGTACCTTCATAAGGGAGATCGGAATATTGCTTCACGATTTCATCTTCTATTTCCCAAGTTGCTTCATCACGTCCATGCCGACTCCATTGGACCTTCACCAACATAAGTGGTTTGTTCCGCAACTTGTGGATCTTCCGGTCGAGAATCGCCTCTGGAATTTCAGTATAGGTGAGGTCTTGATTTACTTCAACATCTTTGAAGGAACCGATCATCGAAGAACGATTTATACGCCCAAGGATTCATTTTCGGTTATGATTAATTCGATTCAATCCTATCATGCTCCTATGAATTAAATATAACAATCATAAGATGTTAATCGATATACCTCTTGGATTTCGTGTGAGAGCTCGCTTGAAGATCTTCTAATTTGTTTCCCTGCTCAAATTCGATGATGGATGGACAACACGCTACGAATCCAGCCACGGAAGAAACTTACACACGCCGTCTCTCAGCTTGACCGCTGCCGTCGTGCACTCTCTCTCTCTCTCACTTAACCCTAGCCTCTCTTAGATTATGAGATCAATGAATGAATATCTTAAGGCCTTAAGTGAGTATTTATACGAGGAGAATGGGCTTAAGTTTCAGTCTTGGCTCACGGGCCTAGACATAGCCGCCCATCATCATCATGGACGCCCCCTAACTGGGGTTTGATGATGATCAGGCATTTTTTCATTAACTGTGACCTATTAAGCTTATTGGGCCAGATCAGAGATCTACTAGCAGATAAAACTGGTCCTCCCAATGTTCTGAATTCTCTATATTCAACCCAGAATAAAATTCAGATCATAAGTATTAAACATTCCACTAGAGTAATAATACAGAACTACCTGTTTTATCCCTGTTGAGCTCAGGGCTAGTATTAGACTTAAATCACCCCCGTATTTAAGATGTCCCACATCCGTTAATTAATCTAAAGCTTTTGACTGCTTTTGTTAATTAACTTCTTATTTAATTCCTGAGTAGTACCATTCATTCCTTATTCATCATACTAGAACTTAATCCACCTGCAGGGTTTAGTATGATAATCCTTAATGAATTTCTCAGGGGATATGATCAACCTGTTTTACCAGGATACGGTGCTCTATTGCATATGCACTAAAGATCGTACTAGTTATAGTTGTTGCCCAAGATACGGGTCATATTGGATTGCAATAACTGAACCCTCAGCCATGGTAAATCAAAGCAACAGACTCTAACTATACACCCTTAGTCACTCAATTAGAGTTAAGGTGTGACGTTAAATAACATTTAAGTCCCCAAGATCTTGATTCTTCTACTTAGGTCAGAATAGAAAACTTCACCTTACCGTGATCCTATCAATACGATCAACGTACTAGCATAAACAAGCAACCAAGACAAGCTACTTATCTATTTATGCTACAGTCTATACCGATAGTTTTATCCGAAACTATCTCAACTGTGATAACTGTTTATATCTCAAGAGACACCGGCTACTACGGTCTTTCGTGATCTACTACACACCATATAACCTATAACTTTGAGATAATGGATAGATGTTTAATGCTTAACAAACAATTCATACATAATCAGATAGGAAATTGTTAGTGAAATATGGAACCACATGTATACAAGCTAAAAGGCCTGCTTTCTAGTATACAAATCCATCAATCTTCTCCTTGAATGACATGACTCGTATCAAAAATGTATTTGTGGAGCATTGATACATGAAATACGTCGTGCATTTCCCCTAGCCTTGGTGGTAAGACCAGTCTATAACCGACCTCTCCAACACGTTCAAGAATCTCAAAAGGCCCTAGAAAACGGGGCTTTAGCTTTCCCTTCTTGCCAAAACGAACTATCCCCTTCGTAGGAGATATCTTTAGGAAAACTTTATCTCCAACCTCGAACTGCAGCTCATGCGGCACTTGTCGGCATAAGATTTTTATCTGTCTTGGGCTTCCTTGATCCTTTTTCGTACATTGTCGATGATTTCCACTATGGATTAAACCATATCGGGTCCTAAAATCTTTCGTTCCCCAACTTCATCCCAGTAGAGTGGCGACCTACACTTCCAACCGTACAATGCCTCATAAGGTGCCATTCCTATCGAGGCTTAGTAGCTATTGTTATATGCGAACTTTACTAGAGGAAGATAATCTTCCCAGCCTCCTCCTTGATCCATAACTACTGCTTTGAGCATGTCTTCAAGAGTTTGAATTGTCCGTTTAGATTGTCCATCTGTTTGAGGGTGGAAAACAGTGCTGAAGAACAGGTTAGTACCCAGTGCATCTTGGAGGCTCTTCCAAAATTTTGACGTGAATCGGGTATCACGATCTGAAGTTATCGATGCTGGAATTCCATGTATCCGCACTATCTCTTTGATGTAGATTTGTGCCAACTGATCTAGCCTCAAGGTCATTCTTACGGATAAAAAGTGAGATGATTTTGTTAGTCGATCCACGATTACCCAAATGGCATGATTCCACGTACTGACTTTGGCAACCTAATGACGAAATCCATTGTGATATGCTCCCATTTCCACTTAGGAAACTCGAGTGGTTGCAACATTCCTGTTGGTCGCTGGTGTTCCGCCTTAACTTGTTGACACGTTAAGCATCGTTCGACGAACCACGCTATATCCCTCTTCATTCCTTTCCACCAGAAATTGTGCTAAAGGTCCTGATACATCTTGGTGCCTCTAGGATGAGCTGTGTACGGCGTGCAGTGGGCTTCCTTCAAGATTTCCTGCTTCAAATCATCATTTTGTGGCACGCAAAGCCTTCCTTCATAGACAAGTGCACTGTCAGTGGCCATGGCAAAACCTTTATTTTTGCTAGGGTTGATTTTCTGCTGCACCTTTATGAGATATTCATCTGTAGATTAAGCTCCGATGATACGTGATCGAAGGTCCGGTTTCACAACCAACGTTGAAATTCGTGCTTTGTTGCTATCAGGTGGTACCACAACTTCGAGATTCATCTTGGCAAACTCCCGAACTAGGTGATCTTGTTGCGTCAGGTAACAACTCAATTTCCCTCTATCCTTTCAACTAAGTGCATCAGCGACGACGTTTGCCTTCCCCGGATGGTACAAGATAGTGCAATCATAATCCTTCACTAACTCAAGCCACCTTCTTTGCCTCATGTTAAGTTCCTTTTGCTCAAAGAAGTACTTCAAGCTTTTGTGATCAGTGTAAATTTCACACTTCCTGCCATAAAGATAATGTCTCCAAATCTTCAAGGCGTGTATGACAGCAGCTAACTCTAAGTCGTGAGTGGGGTAGTTGGCTTCATATGGTTTCAATTATCTAGAGGCATACGTGATCACCTTGCCATTCTACATCAACACACAACCTAACCCTTGCTTTGATGCATCACTATATATAACGAAAGCTCGGTTCCTTCATGTACGGTTAGTATAGGTGCTGTGACTAACCTCTTCTTCAGCTCTTGGAAACTGTCTTCACATTGCCGTGACCAATGAAACTTTACTCCCTTCTTCAACAGTTGGGTCATAGGTCTCGCAATTTTTGAGAATCCTTCAATAAACCGCCTATAATAACCAGCAAGGCTTAGAAAACTCCGAATCTCATTCACGCTAGTCGGGGACTTCCAATTACTCATAGCCTCCACTTTAACCGGATCCACCTTTATCCCATCCGCAGAAACTATGTGCCCGAGAAAGATTACCTCGTGTAACCAAAACTCACATTTACTAAACTTCACGAAAAGCTTCTCGGCTCCCGAAACCTCCAATACTATCCTTAGATGTTCTTCATGCTGGTCCTTAGTCTTAGAGTAGATCAAGATATCATCAATGAATACAAGTACAAACTTATCCAAAAAAGGATGGAAAACATGATTCATCAAGTCCATGAAAACAGCGGGTGTATTGCTAAAGCCGAACGGCATGACCACAAACTCATAGTGACCATAACGAGTTCGGAAAAGAGCCTTAGGAATATCCTCCTTCTTAATCTTCACTTGATGGTATCCAGATCTCAAGTCAATCTTTGAGAAAACACTGGCACCCTTCAATTGGTCGAACAAATCATCCATTCTGAGCAGTGGGTACTTATTCTTGATCGTCAACTTGTTCAACTCTCTATAATCGATGCGCATGCGAAGTGATCCATCCTTCTTCTTGAAAAACAAAACAGGTGCTCCCCATGGAGATACGCTAGGCCGTATGAATCCTTTATCCAACAACTCTTGTAGTTGAATCTTTAGCTCTTGGAGCTCCTTTGGTGCCATTCGGTATGGTGCTTTTAAAATTGGTGCAGCCGCTGGTAAGAGATCAATTGTGAATTCCACCTGCCTATCTGGTGGCAATCCGGGTAAGTCCTCAGGAAACACATCCTTGAACTCACGAACTATGGGGACGTCGTCGACAATCACGTTACTGGTATTGTCTTCGGCTATACTTACTAAGAATGCTTCGCAACATCCCTTCTGGATCATTCTAGATGCCCTGGCAGCGCTGATTACGGGTACGGTTGAACCGATCTTTGCTCCATAAAACACGAACTCCACTTCTCCTCGTATCTAGAAAACTACTTTCTTCTCCCGACATCGGATCGATGTAAGATTTTCCCTAAGCCAATCCATTCCTAGTATAATATCGAAGTCCCTCATTTCCAGTACGAACAAGTTTGCTTTACGAGTCTAATTTCCAAACTTAAGTTCTATGTTCGAGCAGACTCTATCAGCTACTAATGTTCTTCCTGAAGGAATACTCACTTCTAGATAGTCATCTATGACTCCTTCTATTACTCTTAACTTCTCAAGGGCCTTAGTGGATATAAAAGAGTGCGTAGCTCCAATGTCGAAAAGAGCAAGTAAAGGTATATCAAGAATACTGATCATACCTGCCATATTCCACGGTTCCTGAGCTGCTTGCTCATGTTCATAGCGAAGGCACGAGCATTCCTAGCCTGTTGCAGTCCTGAGTTGTTTCCTTGGTTTCCTTTGTTCTTCATACACTCTTGGGCACGGTGTCCGGGTTGCTTACACCAGAAACAGACGTTCTTACCCATTAGACACTCTCCGCCATGCTTCTTGCCACAAATTTTGCAATTAGGTTTCTCCTTCTGAGCTCCTTGGTTAGCACAATTCCCAACTTTTGTTTGTTTGCGGGCTCTGTTATCACCTTGCTTCGAGTTTTCCCATTTCCACTTTCCCTTATGCTCGTTCCCTTTCCGGTCGTCCTATTGAAGTAGTGATTCAATATCTTGGGCCCGTTCAAGCATCTCGGCATAAGTTGTCATTCCTCGAACAACAATAGCGACTACTCATATCTCGGTTCTTAGCCCCCTTCTGAACCGCATAACCTTCTTCTCATCGGTATCAACCCACTATGGCACGTAGCGAGACAACTGATTAAATTTCCTATCATACTCATCCACGGTTTGGTTCCCTTGTCGAAGATGGAGAAATTCATTTTTTACGCTCCTGGTAGCAATTCGGTATGTATTTCTGCATCACATCCTGCTTGAAGTCATTCCAAGTGAAAGCAGCAACGCGCTCAGGAGTGAGGGTCCTCTTATGAGACTCCCACCAGTAGTCAGCATCTCCAGCAAGTTGGAACGTGGCACATGAAACCCGGTGAGCGTTGTTACAAGCAATGTGGTTGAAAATTCTTTCCAAAGCTCGTAGCCACAACTCTGCCTCCAGAGGTTCTCCTTGCCCATTGAAAGTGGGTGGTTGGTAGCATCGAAATTGCTCCACCACTAGACTCGTCTCTTCTTGAGCATTTCGTACTGGCTGCTCTCGTCTCGGCGGCATCCTATGGACAAATATTGGTGTGACCAACAATTGTCAACATATCCTCGTGGCATGATACACACACATATATATATATATATATATATATATATATAAGATTAAAATTTCAAATATCGCTAAATAAAATAATAAAATAGATAACATAAAGTCATCAAAAGTGCCTCGAAAGAGGACTCTTTCGTACAACGAATGCTCACCGCAATAGGTTTCGTGTCGTCTGGGATAACAAAGAGTATAATCTAGGCCAATACTAACTCATCTCGTAAGATGTCATATAAATAGAATGTCTCGGAATCCTCAAAAAGTGCATGCTTAGAAGTATGACAGGTCATGAATATAGATGCGATACTTTCAAAGTCATGGGACCTCAAGGGTACTGGTGTTATACCCTTTTTTGGCAATAGCTAAGAAGCAAGCCATCAACAATGGAAAATCCATAATAAGGCTAAGTCAATTTATGGTTCTCTATAGCATGTGAAAACTTAAAGGTGAACTATGTTCCATATTTGGCTATCTAAATTCCCGCTCATAGAACATTTATCATAATGAAAAGGTATAGCCCAAGCATAACAACATGTGAGATAGAGCATAACACGATATCATAAAATCCCAATGCATAGATGTCGGAACAATAACTATTTAACTTTCAAAGATACCTGGAATGTGAGGCGCGACGTGCACAATGGACCATGGACAGATAGGAATTTATTACAAAGTTTACACATGAAGCTCAACATGACACAGGCCTACAAAAGGTAGACCTGCTCTGATACCACAATGTAACGTCCCGATCCCGAAGGATTATGACGTCACCAAACACGAAAGAAAAAGAGAAAAGGAAAAGAAAAGAGACAAAAAATAAAAACTTTGATATGGACGAACCGAAGCATTCAATTGAATAAGAATCTTGGGGCATTTCGTTAAAAAGTCAACTATCCACGTTGACAAGGACACCAATCAACCACAAGAACAAAATATGAGATAGTTAACTAGTCAAAAGCTCCAAGTAACACGTAAGCAATAACGATCCGCCAACAAATGTGGAATTTACGAGTCAATAAATCAAAAGATCGCATATGGCAACAACGTCAAGTTTAACAAGTAATAGTTCAAGAATTAGAAGTTGAATCTCTCTAGTGAGTCAAAGAAGCATGAAATCCAAATGATAATTTGAATGGGTTTAAACGGATTTCATCAACAATGGACAATCAAGAGCAAGAAACATAGTCAGAAGTTCAAGCTATGAATGTTTACATGCCACGTCAAATAACAAAGTACGATATTGTTTTCAAGTTCAAAAGGCTAAGCGGAAGCATACAAGTTCATAAGAATTAGCCATAATATACATTGACTCAACAAAATAACAAAAGAGTCAATGTTCACAATTAAGTCCATTGGTCCACGTTGCTCATCCGCCTTCATTCCTTACCTAAAAACATTTTAAAAACATTTGGGCTGAGTGTTTGAACACTCAGTGGTAGTTCGTAACATGCTTCGTCCGTCATAAAATAAAATATTTATTTTTAAAGCATAATTTGCCAAACATATCCTTCATCATAAGCTCATAATTCATAGTGGAGACCGACCTATGTGATCACATTCTAAGCATATCATATTTTATATTCGGAATTCCTCATATTGGTCAAGTCCAAATCCACAATGAGCTATTGAATATACATAAATTCATTTCCGTAAAAAGGACAGAAGCAATTAAAACATATTTATTTTAATTTTAGTAAGAAAAACCACCTCAAAAGCAAAGCTTGAATATTACACTCACAACGGGAATCTTAAGCCTGAGGTTCTCATACTGGGCCTACAAAAATACACCTACTCTTAGTATCGTCGAAATGGTCTATAACTCGTACTAAATTAATATAACTATTATTGGAATATAATCCTAAATTTGGGCTCAATCGGACATCAATCAGGGCATAAACGGATCAAAATTGCGAATTGGGCCTTAGCCCAAATTGAACTTTCGACCTTGAAACTGAAATTGGACCAAAATCATTCATCAAAATCAGAAATTAAGCGCGCCATTGCGCTCGGAATAATTTTTCGAGTGAAAAAGGTCTAAACTGATTTTTCAGGGGGTGGGCCCCACATTTTCGGAAATTACAAACTGACCATAGTATTTTACCTAATTCTCAAATAACCACCCATAGAGTTTCTGAAATTATAAATTCACCCCCAACACCATTGAAAAACTACAAGCCCAAAGCTTAGTTTCGTCGGAAAAACTCGCCGCCGGCGAGACCCCCGTCACCGGTGACAACTCACCGAAGCACGCTAACCCTACGCCGGGATCCGGCCCTAGAAAATGGGGCTTTAGTTTTCCCTTCTTGCCAAAATGAACTATCCCATTCGTCTCCAACCTCGAACTGCAGCTCCTTACGGGCTTGTCGGCATAAGATTTTTGTCTGTCTTGGGCTTTCTTGATTCTTTTACGTACTTTGTTGATGATTTCCACTGTGGATTGAACCATATCGGGTCCTAAAATCTTTCGTTCCCCAACTTCATCCCAGTAGAGTGGCGACCTACACTTCCAACCGTACAATGCCTCATAAGGTGCCATTCCTATCGAGGCTTGGTAGCTATTGTTATATGCGAACTCTACTAGAGGAAGATAATCTTCCCAGCCTCCACCTTGATCTATAACTACTGCTCTGAGCATGTCTTCAAGAGTTTGAATTGTCCGTTCAGATTGTCCGTCTATTTGAGGGTGGAAAGCAGTGCTGAAGAACAGGTTAGTACCCAGTGCATCTTGGAGGCTCTTCCAAAATTTTGACGTGAATCGGGTATCACGATCTGAAGTTATCAATGTTGGAATTCCATGTATCCGCACTATCTCTTTGATGTAGATTTGTGCCAACTGATCTAGCCTCAAGGTCATTCTTACGGGTAAAAGTGAGATGATTTTGTTAGTTGATTCACGATTACCCAAATGGTGTGATTTCCACGTACTGACTTTGGCAACCCAATGACAAAATCCATTGTGATATGCTCCCATTTCCACTTAGGAATCCGAGTGGTTGCAACGTTCCTGTTGGTTGCTGGTGTTCCGCCTTAACTTGTTGACATGTTAAGCATCATTCGACGAACCACGCTATATCCCTCTTCATTCCTTTCCACCAGAAATTGTGCTTAAGGTCCTGATACATCTTGGTGCCTCCAGGATGAGCTGTGCACGGCGTGCAGTGGGCTTCCTTCAAGATTTCCTGCTTCAAATCATCGTTTTGTGGCACACAAAGCCTTCCTTCATAGACAAGTGCACTGTCAGCGGCCATGGAAAAACCTTTATTTTCGCTAGGGTTGATTTTCGGAAATTACAAATTGCTTTAGTATTTTACCTAATTCTCAATGACTCAACCACAGAGTTTCTGAAATTATAAATTCATCCCCAACACCATTGAAAAGTAACATTCAAGCCCAAAGCTTGGTTTTGCCGAAAAAAACTCACCGCCGGCGAGCCCCCATCACCGGCGACAACTCACCGAAGCACGCTGACCCTACGCCGGGATCCGGCCGGCCGGAAAATGGCCGACATGGGAGACCCGGCACCAAATCGCGCACACACTAGAATTCAAATTTTGAAAATGCTCAAAACTCAACCAAATCGGACATGCAAACACTCTATTCCAAGTATTTTGAGCCAAGGAACAAGAATATGAAGTTGGATTTTGAAAACGAGCGCCGGAATGGTGCCGGTGAAAACTTAGGGTTTTCTCAAAACTTTAAGCTCAAATACATGGCGTTAAAACAACCTCAAATCGTAAAATAAATGCCAGATCTGTAATCCTCTCGTCGAGGGCTTCAAGACCATGTATGGGTTCAACCCATTCGGTCGCCGGAAAAGTTCGCCGGCGAGCGATGGTGCCGCCGTGCCGGTTGCGATTCCGGCGTCCCCTCGACTTGAATTTTACAGATTTGGACTCCCCTCGTTGCGAGGATCATCGTGACATAAAAAATTTAAAATCCGTGCACTTTGAAATTTTCCGGCAGCAACACTGTGGCGGCTCACGGTGGCGCCGACCGTCGTCCACCGGCCAACCACCGGTGCTACAGCAGATCAGGGAGGAAGAGTTAGAGAGCAAGAGGAGATTCTAAATACCTAGAGAGAGAGTGTGAGGTGAGAAGTATGAAAAAAAAAAATGGTAAGCATATTCTATTTATACAAACTCTAATTTGTGCTTTAAGAATTTATTTTGAAAGATTATTGGCCCATAAAATATTCAAATAATTTCGATTTTAACGAGCTTTATATCTACAGATTCGTCTCGACGAGCCCTATTATTTGGTCGTACTATTGGGTCCATATCGAGTATATTTTGCGACGATAGTATCCAATTACTCATAATGGGCTCATAAGCCCATGAAATATTGGGCTTCATGTATAAGGCTTAAGGTTGCATTTTTGCTAGTTTCTTCTTAATGGGCTAGGCCCAACATTTCTATTTCGGGATGTTACATAGGGTGCCTTCAATGCTGGTTTCTACAGCTTTCAAAATTAAGAAACTACCATTGTAGAAATTGGAAATCAACTTCTGAAAGTAAAAGTAGAAACTAGGTGCAAGCTTGCACCCAGCTTCCAAGGGAGAGACCTAGGATGGTTCCAATGAACCCATAATTTCAGTTTCTAAATTGTCACATCAGCTTTGGAACCCAACTACTTTTTTCTCTTTTATCTTCTCCAACAATAAACTCAGTTTCTAACTTTTTGTGGGTCCCATTATAATATGTGGTCATGGTAGAAAATATTCAATCATTTAAATATTCTCATAATTATATATTTTTCAATGAATTTTATTTACATCATTATTTAGATATTGCTTAATAAAACACATTAATTAGAAATAAAATTCATATTATATTAATAACATTTAAATTGATTTTAATTAAATTAAAATTGTAATGCTAAAAAATTTAAAATTACATTTCTTAAATTCAAATTGCATTGCTTAAATTACATAACTTAAACTACAATTACATTGCTAAAAATAAAATTACATTAATTTAAAGTACATAAACAAAAGTACATAAACATAATAATTCAAAGTAAATATAACTTAATTTTAGCCATCAATGGCATTATATTGTGCCCATGTGTGTTGTGTTAAATCATTTTGAAATTTGATATGAGCTTCTTTATTTGTTAAATCATTATAAGTTTTCAGATAATTTTTAAATTCTTCCCAATTATTAGTACCCATTGGTATCGGTTGCTGATGAGTTGCATCTTCATCAGACCAGTTGACCACTTCTTCACCCTCGTCCTCAATGACCATATTGTGCAAAATAATATAAGAGAGCATTATATTGCGGAGATCTTCCTTAAAATAAGATCGTGCGGGAGTACGAACTACTGCCCAACGAGCTTGTAGTCCTCCAAATGCTCGTTCAATATATTTTCTTGTAGCCTCTTGTCTCCGCGCAAAATATTTTCTCACTGGATCTTCCGGTGATGGGTAACTCTTGACGAATGAAGCCCAAGTCGGATAAATTCCATATGTTATATAATATCCTCGATTATAAGTTTGACCATTCACCATAAATTGAACTGGTGGTGCATTTCCTTGAAGAAAATGATTAAATAGCGGAGACCCATGAAGAACATTGATATCATTGCTTGCTCTAGGAACACCAAAGAAAGCATGTCATGTCCATAAATCTGCCGATGCCACCGCTTCAAGAACTATTGTAGGAACTCCATAATCACCTCTTGTATAGAATCCTTTGCAAGCGACAGGATAATTTCGCCACTCCCAATGCATACAATCGAGGCTCCTCAACATTTTTGGGAAGCCATGTCTTTCTTCATGCATTTGCAGCAAGTATGCAGTATCTGCTGCATTTGGCCTCCTCAAATATCAATCACCAAAAAGTGCAATCATACACTTGCAAAATTCATGTAGACATTCCAACGCAATGCTCTCACCCATCCACAACTCATCAAGGGAATCATCAGGTGACACATATGCCAATTGTCGAAGAGCTGCGGTGCACTTTTGGAGTGGTGATAGACCATTCCTTCTTGTTGTATCTCGTCTTAGAGTGAAATAGGGAGAGTAGTTGCTCATTGCATTAACGATCTTCAAAATTACGTCTCTCTGCATTCGAAATCGATGATGAAAGAGATCTCCATCATAGATAGGTTCGTCGCAGAATCATCACGAACCAGACGATCATGGCCGCTTTCACGCTTCCAATCTTTATATTTTCTAGAATCGCTTCTCCTTCGTGAAGGTTGAGCCGTTGTTGCATCTGCATCAAGCATATGAATCATCTCTTGCATAATTGGATCTTTGGCAGGATTTCGGATGTATTGCTTCCACATTGCATCAATATCATGTGGATTAGGAATATCAGACATTTTGCAGAAATATGCTCGGATGAAAAAGATGTTAAGAAAGTATGAGTAGAAGATGAAAGGAAGTATGAGTAGAATATGTGCTTGACTGAAGAATTGTCATCTTGTATATGTAGCCAAAATATTCATGACCGTTGAATGTGATTTTTACAGTTGATGGACAATAATTGCATATAAGACAGTTCTGAATAGTAAAAGATGTGATTCATTATATTTTTGACCGTTGAATAGTTGTCAGACAATAGTGGATGTGTTGCTGGATAAACAATGTATTTCTCCAACTTTAATTTTTTGACTGTTGAATATGATTTTTGCAGTTACAGTTGATGGACAATAATAGCATATAAGATAATTGTGAATAGTAAAAGATGTGATTCATCAAATTTATGATCATTGAATAGTTCTCAGACAACAATGGATGTGTCGTGTGGATAGATAATAAATGCAATTTTTTATTACATAATTCAAAAGAGATAGAACATAGCACACTTAAAAAGCATGAACTCCAAACTACATAAATAGGCATAACACAATTCAAATATATATGAACTTCAAACTACAGAAATAGACATAGCACACTTCAAAATAATAAAAAACACACCTAGACACTTCAACATATTACTTCCACGTATACTTAGACTTAATTTCTTAGCCATCACATTAAAATTGTACAGTTCTTCCTCAGACATGCCACTAGTATCCTTGGTGCAGTAACTCTCCATGTTGAAGCTTGAGTTGTTCTTCATTGAGGCTCATTTGTCTAGCCAAAGCTTCGTGCAGATGCTTCCATTTCTCTTTATTTTCTGTAAGATGTGATTTTACTCTTTTGTTTAGCTAGTCGTTTAGCTTTATGTTGTCCCATCGGCTACATTTGAGGTCCAGTATCAGTAGAAGACAGACTATCAAATTTAGAATTCTTGGATTTTTTTTGAGGATTTTATGGCATCTGCTGAGGAGTCTATTTCTCGCATTTTTGGATGAGATCTCACATGTGCAAGTACTTGAAGTCTTTTTTCTTTGGAGCACCATTTCTCCAAAACAAAATTGGCCACCTCCTGAACATCATTATCGTCTTGTCCACTGCCTCGATTACTCCAAATATTATTGTAGATACCTGCCCACTTAGTAAGATCTGAATTGATTTTAAAGTAATAATTTTTTTACCTGCGTATAACTTCAGGCAATAGTGCCATTTGGCCTGTACTAATTGTAGTAAGCGGCAATTTTCTCCTAAAACACTTTTCTCTTTTGTTGATTGCCAATAATGGTGTCGGTGAAGATGTTGTACCATGATTTTACAAGGTGGACATCTTCACCAGAAGTCCAGATGGCTTTTGTATCCTTTGTATTTAGAGTGAGTTCAGGAGCTTCCTCATCATCATCTCATCAACATCAACTGGAATTTGTGAAGAATGTTGGAGAACACTTGATCCAATATGAAACTTGTTGAGGAAAAATAAGCCCACTAGGCGAGCTTCCTTGAAATTATTAAAGAAAATTCGAACCACGTGAATTGTGTGGAAAAGGAACTAGAAAATTCACCGCGCCAGAAATGTGTGGAAATTGTTGAGGAAAATTTACCGAGCCAAAAGACTTGTATGGAAATTGTTGAGGGTATTGAGGATAAGACATTTGGTTAGATATATGAAAATTGTTGTTGAGGGTATTGAGGAGAAGACATTTGATAAGGTTGTGAATTTTGAAAATGTTGAGTGCTTGAATTGCTAAAATCGTAATTTTGAGATCTTGAATCTGCCATTTTTGTTGTTTTGAAAATGAAAATTGAAGAAATGAAGAAGATGGAATGTGTGTGAAATATAAAAATTAGAAGTGGGTATATATAGAGAAAAATATTACAAGTTAAAATAAAATGAAAAAAAAAAAAACAAGAACAATAATTCACATCTAGGCAAAACAAAAGGAAAAAAAATAAAATAGATAACGAAAATAGAAAAAAAAAGTATAAACAATAAAATTGTCGGCAATGTGACTCATGAAAAAAATAATAAACAAGAACATAAAACAAGAAAAGAAATTAGAAATGAAACAAGAAAAAAAAGATGTAACAAACAAAACTAAAACGTAAAAAGTAAAAGAACATTAAGAAAAATGAATGAAGAAACAGAAAAATAAAAAGATTAAATGTTGTTCCGCATCTTTATTGGTGAGTCCCTCCTTTGAAAGCTGGGTGCAAGTTTGCACCTAGTTTCTCAATATTTTTTTAACAAAACTAGCTTCTATTTCCTACAATGCTAGTTTCTGTTTTGGAACCTGGGGAATTTACCATTGGATGCACCTTTATAAAGCCGTAACTCAACATTTATCTTTTTTTTTTTTTTTTTTCTTTATTCACTTTTCTTGATGTTTTTTATTTTTATTTTTTATGTTTTATTATTTTATTGAATTTTTTTTTTCATTTCATTTCTTTTCTTGTTTTATTAGTATATTTTTTTATGAGTCACATTGCCGATAATTTTATTGTTTATATTTTCTTGTTCATTGTTTTTTATATTTTCGTTATCTATTTTATTTTTTCTTTTGTTTTGCCAACATGTGAATTGTTGTTGTTCTTGTTTTTTTTTTTTTTTTCTCGTTTTCTTTTAACTTGTAACGTTTTCTTCTATATATATTCACTTCAATTTTATATGTCATACATGTTTCATCTTCTTCCTTTCTTCTCTTTTTATTTTCAAAACAAAGAAAATGGCAGATAGAAGCTCTCAAAATTCCTATTCTAGCAATTCAAGCTCACATCATTTTCAAAATTCACGACCTTATCAAATCTCTTATCCTCAATACCTTCAACAATTTCCGTATAACTACCAAATACTACAAAATTTTTCTCAATAATTTTCACACAATTCTCTCAGCGGTTCGAATTTTCCTCAACAATTTTCATACAACTCTTCCGGCGCGATGAATTTTCCTCAACAATTTCAAGGAAGCTCGGCTGGTGGGCCCATTTTAAATGTTAGTAATATAATATGAATTTTATTTCTAATTAAAGTGGTTTATTAAGTAATACGTAGTATCTAAATAATAATGTAAATAAAATTCATTGAAAAACATATAATTATGAGAATATTTAAAATGATTGAGTATTATAATGGGACCCACAAAAAGTTAGAAACTGAGTTTATTATTGGAGAAGATAAAAGAAAAAAAAAGTAGTTGGGTTCTAAAGTTGATGTGACAATTTGGAAGCTGGAATTCTGGGTTCATTGTTGGAACCATCCTTACGATAAAATTTATAAATCAAAAGAAAATATGATGGAGGTTTAGGTGTTATGCATATTGATTGGTCTAATAAAGCTCTTTTGGGAAAATAGGCATAAGCGTGCAGGTTAAGGGTAGATAGAGAGTCTCTTTCGTGCAAAGTTTTAGCTTACGAGGGAATTGAAAAAGAGAGCAAATTTTGGAAGCACATCAGATGGACTTTAGAAGAATGTCTGGTGCAGGTCCGCCCCAACTAAAATAAACGTTTTTTCTTAGAATTTTTTTTGAACAAGATTCTGACTCGGCAAAACCTTCAAAAAAAAAAAATTGAAATACTTCGCCAACTGGATGAGACATGTTCCCCTTATGTTTGATTCATTGTGAAACTGTAACACCCCAAAATAGGAATATTGGGCCTAACCTATTAAGGAAATAATTAGTTTAAGTCTTATCCTTGAAGATCAATATTTCATGGGCTTACTATCTTAATAAAAGTAATTAAATCGTGATGATCCTCACAATGAGGGAGTACAAACTGTAAAAATCGCGTCGAGATGAGGCCGGAATCAAAAGTATTGTGGCGCCGCCGCCGCCAGACCGCCGCTCGCCGGCGACTTTTTTTGTCGACCAAATGGGTCGAACCGACATATGAAATCGAAGCTCTCGGCATGAGGATTACAGATCTAGTGTTTATTTTATGATTTGAAGTTGTTTTGACATCTGTATTTGAGCTCAAAAATTCGAAAAAACTCTAGCTCTTCGTCGGTGCCGTTCCGGCGCTCCTTTTCAAAAACTAACTTCATATTCTTGTTCCTTGACTCGAAATACTTGAAATAGAGTGCTTTTTCGTCCGATTTGGTTGAGTTTTGAGTGAGTTTCAAATCTGAATTTTGCATGTGTGTGTATATATTTGGTACTAGTAGAAATTAATATTTGGTACACGATTAACACTGTAGATGTGAAGCTGTCAATCTATTTTATTTTTAGTTACTAGCATATTTTATTAAACTACTAGACTGATGGCGATCTATCGGTTTTTTTTTTAATAATTTTTTTTCTTCTTATAATAGGAAGATGGAAAAGTACTTAATTTACAAAAAATGTCACTAGAAAAAAATAGTTATAGCTCTAAAAAAAGTTTTAAAATTGGGTCACCTTATAAGAAATTAAGAGGTAAATAGACTGGTCCAAGGCCGGCCCACGAAGGTTTGGACTGAGTACGAAGCGGGCCTTAATTTGGCAGAAATATGAGAAGATGAACGAGCGAAGTATATATGTTTTCAATTTTTGTATCTAGAACTACACATATTAATATAGAAAAGGGGCACACTCCTGTGCGATCAGTGGCATGGTGCGGCCCAACCGCAAAGCTTACAATCTAACAGGCCTACAACTGAAAATAATACAAGTAATGAATTGGGCAAAGTAATTTATTAACTTTCAAGATCTGACCACATTATGCAGCCGGCCTCATGCAAGTCTTTGTCTATAAAAAAAAAGTTAAATTAGGCACCTTCATAACAAAGAGATAAAAATTAGCCATTTTTTTTAACAATATACTCCATTGTTACTAATCTACTCTTATGTCTAAGATTTTGAATGTTTAAAACATTATTAATCATAAGCAATTTAGAATTTTTTTCATGCCCTTTCTCCACCTTCTTTTCCTCCGACATTCTTTCTCCACCAAAGCCGCATTCAATCACGTAGTCCTTGTCAACATGGCCGGCCGGCGACTTTCCTAGAAACACACATATTACACGAGTCCTACGATTACATGAGTGCACAACTTTGAATTCGTGCTCATGTTTTGTGAATTTTCTGAATTCCTGTCAGAGAACAGTTGAAGAACCACAATTAAACCAAATGTGAGCCATACGTACGCACGCTCAAGGAGATCTCAACTCGTTCATTCATTCATGGATATAATATGAATACACGAAGTCAAAACACACAAGTAGATATTGCTCGTGAATTAATATTCGTGAATTCTTGAACAAATGCAATGGTGGTTGGCGATGTCGACGAGCAGTATACATGGATCGTGTAATAGTGATTAAGATTTAGGGAACAAAAGAAGGCATGTAGAAAACATTGCATGATTGGTGATTACACAAGTTGATAAAATCATGATTACACAAAAGTGACTATCTTTTATCTTTCTTCTATAAAAGTGGTTATTTTCACCTATTTACACTATAACACAAGTTCATAACCTTTCCATTTTCCATGAAACAATCGAAAAAGTGGCATCACACTATTCTGGTGATTTTCCATTTCCATGCCATGCTACGTGGGAACATGCATAAAGTGCAGTTTCAAAATTCCAAAATAAAACAACACAAGAACGATTTATGTTAAATTAATCAAGTCTTGAACCGCCATGCCTACTCTGCAAGAAACCATCCGGATTCCTCCTCCGTCGGGAGCGGCGGCGGAGCTGAAGCTGCCGCTGGCTTTCTTCGATATCTGGTGGATTCACGTCCAGCCCACGCGCCGCCTTGTCTTCTACGACTACCCCTGCACCACCGCCAACTTCTTGGACTCCGTCGTTCCGAAGCTCAAGGAATCGCTCTCTCTCACTCTCAAACACTACCTTCCAGCCGCCGGCAATCTGCTCATCGACGCCGATCAGAAGCCCGTATTCCGTTACGTCACCGGTGATGCAGTCCCGCTCACGATCACCGAATCTAGCCGCGATTTTGGCGATCTCACCGGAGATCACCCTCGAGATGCCGACCAGTTCTACGATTTCATGCCTCCGTTGCCACCGGCGACGGAGGAGCCGGGATTTAAAATAATCCCTCTTTTAGCCCTGCAGGTGACTCTGTTTCCCGGCCGTGGTTTATCCATCGGCGCCGCCAATCATCACAGCCTCGGCGACGCGAGATCGATCGTCGGCTTCATGTCGGCGTGGGCTAAAATCAACAAGTCCGGTGGAGATAGCGAGTTTCTGACGAAGACTCCGCCGATTTTCGACAGATCAGTCGTCAAAGACTCCGCCGGAATCGATTCCATACTCTGGAACGTAGTGAAACAGATCCCATTAAATCCGTCGCCGTCGTTTCCGTTACCGACGAACAGAGTCAGATCCACTTTCGTCCTCCACCAATCCGACATAAAAAGGCTCAAAAACCTCGTTGCCGCGAAGAAACCAAACGTAGCTCCGGCGTCGTCGTTCGTCGTCGCGACGGCGCACGCCTGGACGTGCCTGGCGAAATCGGCGGACGCGGTGGGGGAAAAAGTCGATGGCGATGCAAAGGAAGTGTTCTTCCTCTCTGCCGACGCGAGGGGGAGATCGAACGCCATGATAGATCCGCCAGTGCCGGTCAATTACTTCGGAAACTGCTTAGGCGGCGGCATGGCGATGGCTGACCATAAAATTCTAGCCGCGGGCGAGGGGTTCGCGGCGGCGGCGGAGGCCATCGCAGAGGAAATCAAGCAGAGAGTTCTAAATAAAGAAGAATTTCTGAAAGGGGCGGAGGATTGGCCGTCGGGAATGCAGAAATACATGGGGATGAGGAGTCTGTGGGTGACTGATTCCCCCAAATTCGATTTGTATGCAGCGGATTTCGGATGGGGGAAGGCGAAGAAGGTGGAAGTTGTGTCGATTGATGGAGAAAATTACTCCATGTCGCTGTGTAATTCGAGGGATTCCGACGGCGGATTGGAGATTGGAATGTCGTTGCCTAAGGAAAGAATGGAAGCTTTTGCAGCCATATTTGCTCATGCTCTCAAGTACTTTATATAAATAATTAAGCGATGATTAATATACATGTACTTGAATGTTACTTGAATATTATTGCTATATATTTACTAGTTTAAAATTTAATTAACTCGTACTTAGTTAATGCGGTTATATATATATATAACCGCATTAACTAAGTACGAGTTTATACATATATATATAAAGAGGCAATCCCAAAAATAACCATTTTGATAATGTAAAGGTAAATTTTAGCCACACATAAAAGAATAGGTAAATTATAGCCATTTTTGTGTAAAATGACATATTTGCCCTTTAAGTTAATTACACGACCACGATTACACGGCTATATGGTCGTGTAATGATGGTCGTGTACTTCGCATGGCCCGACAAATACAGCTCCCGGCAGGGCATTGCACGACCACAACCCGGGGTGGTCGTGGTCGTGCATTCGACAAGACGGGGGCTCCCGCCCGTGTCACAGCCAATGCACGACGCACGGCCACGGCCCGGGGGAGGCGGTCGTGGTTGTGCGCTCGCACACGGCGCCCCGACAGGGGCTCGTGCCCAAGCCACGGCCAATGCACGACGCACGGCCACGGCCGGGGGAGGCGGCCGTCGTCGTGCATTTGAAAAGACGGGGGCTCCCGCCCGTGCCACAGCCAATGCACAATGCACGGCCACGGCCCGGGAGAGGCGGTCGTGGCCGTGTGCTCGTACACGACGCCCCGACCGGGGCTTGCACCCGTGCCACGGCCGACAGGGCGCCCCGACATTCTGACACACGACGCACGGCCATGCTCGTTGTAGTCGTGTAATAGAGAGAGAGAGAGAGAGAGAGAGAGAGAGGAACCTGTGTAGTCCTCGTGCCTAAGTTATTGCTGCTGTTGTTCGAAGGAACCTCGCAGCTTGACTTGGTGACCGCTTCACCGTCACCACAACACCGGAGTAACGCCTTGCCGGAATCTCCATCTCCATCTCCTTTTCTGCCTCCGATATTTGCGTGGGGTGGCCGGAATCCATGACCGACGAGCTCGCCGAAGAAGAAAGTAGACCGCAAGCTCGACAGAGGAGACGATTTTGCGATCGGCGGCGGCTTTGCACGAACAGATCTGAGAATGAAGAAGAAGGCGGCTGCAGCAATCGATCGTGGAAATCGATCATCGTCGGCGTGGAGTGACATCAGCCATGGATGTAGGCTGCTACGGTGGAGGCGGCGGCGGCGGCGGTGGAGCCCGGTGGCAGCGGCGGTGGAGGGGGTGGTGAGGGCGACTGTAATGTGGAGCTAGCTGGGTTCACGCTTTGGCGTGAATCTTGTTAATTTTTTTTAATTTGTTTTCTTTTTTTCTATTTAATTTTCTTATAATAAAATTTCACATAATTGAATAGGGGTAAAATTGTAAAAATGGTTAAAATTTGCATATTTCTTTATTGGTTGCTAAAGTTTACCTTTACTTTATCAAAATGACTATTTTGGGGTATTTGCTCTATATATAAAATAGATAATATACTTTTTTGCCCAATTTGACTTTGTAAAATTAATTTTAGCTTTGGAATATAATTTACATAAAAAATGCCCTTCCCTCTCCCCTAGGGTTGGTAAAGTAGCAGCCCAGCCCAGTCCAGTCCGGCCCGCCCACCCGGGCCGGCACGACTGTACTAGCCCGCCCGGCCTGTCAGCCCGACCCGCCTAGTAAACAGTACTAAAAGAACAGAAACGTACTGCGTAATCAGTTACAATTTGATATTATCTATTTATCACTTATCACTTACCGGTAAACAGTACTAAAAGAACATAAACGTACTGTGTAATTAACATTTCGGGAGAAAACAAAACAAAACAAAAAACCTGGATTAAATTTTTTGGGATGGGCCGGGCTGACCATGTCGGGTAGGGTCGGGCTGAACTGGGCTGGGCTGGGAGAGAGGGAAGGGGAGAGAGTGGCAATGTGCTCAAAAGTAAGGGTATTATTGTCCACCCATATCAAAATATGGGTAAAATTTGTGTTTTTTTATGTTCCAAAGCAAAATTTGATATTATAATGTGTTTTTTGAGTATTTTATATTTTGCCTCTATATGTAATCGGAGCTTGTTAATTGAATATAGAGCTCTGCCGTCCATCGTGAGCACACTTCATGTGCTCACCACAGACACATTTAAATGCACACTGATGATATATCAGTGTCATGTTGATAACTTTTTTCAATTAGGATTTAGTTTTATTAGGCATAATTTAGTTTTTTAGTAGAATTTAATTAATTTTGGTAAAATTTTTATTAATTTATGGGTGATTTTAAACATAGCCCCTATTTTACTCATCCTAGCCCCCTTAATTATTCAAAAATAAAAATATTACTAAATGTACAATTTTAAACCATAGCCCCAAATTAATAGCTTCATCCTTGTAACAATAATCTGAAGAAATAGTAACCCCCATTCCAACTTAAAGGTAATAAACTCTGATTGTATCTTCAATGAATGATCGATCTTTTTATGTGAATATTGAAGCCATAAATTTGGTCAATCAAATTCTTGCTCTGCGTGAAAGAAAACATGATTATTACCAAGCTAAAATATTTTTCATGGTTGTATTTTACAATTGTTTGGTCGCCCTTGTTCGTGTTGGAACAAAAAATTGCAAGTTGTATGTTGTTACATTTTTTTAGGTCAGTGGTTATGGCGATAAAGTTTCCATCTCTAAAAAATATTGGTACAATGGAGATGAAGAAATAATAAGTGTAGTATTTAATTTATGAGATTGTTTAATTTCTATGAAATAATCTAGAATTCCTAATATTTTTGATAAATATCTTGTCTTTCTCAATTGGAGAATCGACAAATTAATGGAATATTTGCCGGAAAAGTTTCCGTTGTTGACGACTAGTGTTTGACCACCAAAGTGCTGCCGTGCTTTACTTCTTAGATTTTTTGGGGTAGGGATGAAATTATTAATCTTGAATTTAATTTGGGGGTATAGGGCTAATATGGTACATTTATTAGTATTTTTATTTTTTTATTATATTAGGGGCTATGTTGAATAAAATGTGGGCTATGTCTAGGATCACCCTTAATTTATATATACAATTGCATATCATTCGTGAGCATATTAAATGTACTCATGATGAATATTGTAACATTACTCTATAGGCACGTGAATTTTGAGGAAAAAGAAGAAGAAAAAAATCTTTTATTAAATTTTATATATATTTGATTTGGAATCTTATGAAATCCAAATTAAATAATGTATTTATTAATAAAGATATTGAAAATTTCTTTGGCAACAAGTCAAATTTTTATTAATATTTATTAATATTTGAGAGCTAATAGAATTGTGACACCCCAACCAAAAAACCCACCATGGAGCCCAAAAGCCCACCAAGACTATATCCTCTACACCTATAAATAGGGCTCTCCATTCACTTCAAAATCACACAAGAAAATATATTAGAGAGCTCAAAAGAGAAGAATACAAATTCTCTACGAACTCTCATTTATTTTCGAATATATTGGAGAACTCAAAAGAGAAGAATACAAATTCTCTACGAATATTCAAGGTGTCCTTCAAAAGTGTTCTTCGTGGAAAATATCGAATTCTTCACCGAAGTCATCTCAAATCCACGTTCTTCATCGAAGTCGTCACAAATCCGCGTTCTTCACCGAAGTCGTCTCAAATCTACGCTTCTCGCTAGAATCGTCTCAAATTCGCATTTCTCACTGAAGTATGCTCAAATCTACATTTAATCCGGAAACAAGGCAAAAGCCCTTCGGATTAACTCCTCAAATCAAAGCATCAAATTCAAAGAGATCAAGGAGTACCAAATTCTCCGCAAATCTCGGAATCTGCTCAAAGTCATTCAAGAAGCAAATTGGAGAGAGAATCAGAGGAATCATAGAGATCACGACCGCAACGACTCAAGTCAACTCAAGTTCTCAAATAGTTTATTTGTACACATTTTTGTATTTATTTATTAAGTACATTAATAAAATTTGTGTTTACATACTCATAATATATCTCCACTAAATCGAAGAAAAAAAAGAGAGAAGAAACTTGGTACACATTTGAATAGATGATCTCAAATGTCATTACTCATTTATGATTTATCCGTGAAAAAGGTAAAGATTTTGAAGCCATATTCAAAATTTAAATCAAGAACGTACATTCCTCAACTCATGCCGGGTTATGTGGAAGATTGCTATCCGTTTTATTGACCATGTATAGTCCGATTCGAGTTGTTTTCAAAGATTTTATTACATGGTTTAATTTATTAAAGTATCAGTTATTAGAAACCAATCAATTGCAATTTTAGTAGTTGAGCTTATTATAATTAGTAATTGATCATTAGTGTTCATGAATTCATAATTAGGACATCCTAATCAACTAGATTGTGTCGTCAAAACCAGTCCTAAGTTGGTTCGAATTTATAAAAACGGCAAAATGTTAAACATATTTCGTGGAGGGAATTGAGTTATTTCATATTCTCTATAAGGAAAATATTATCACTCTAAGTTAGGACGAAAATATTGTACTCCCTTTGTCTCTTGGTATTAGTTACATTTGGATTGTGCATAAATATCAAGGAAGAAGGACATATGTGGTTATAATCAATTCTAAGGAGAGAGAATTAATTGTAGCTAAGTTTTTTTTTGTCATTTTAGGAAATGTAACTAATAAGTGGGACAGACGAAAATAGACAATTAATATGACTAATGAAATAGGGTGGAGGGAATATATGTTTAGAGTGAAAAGGGAATAAAAAAGGATTGTTCGGGAATTGTGTTTTTCATACCTGCAAAAATTTTATGTCATAATAAACAAAGACAAACTTGGGTGAGATCGGCCACATAGTGTGGTCGGGTCAAAGTGTCAATCTTTATATAAAAAAATATTAATCTATACGAATAAAAGTGTCAATCTTTAACTATAATTATTTTACGAATAAAATGTTAATTTTTAAAAGTATTAATTTTTATATAGAAAAGTGCTAATTTATAAGAATAAAGTGTCAATATTTTAGCCGTCCGCACGGTACCTCTGACTGACCCAGTGTGTCCCATAAACAAATGAAAATGTGAGGGAAGATTTTCTTTTTTCCACTTTTTCCTAAAAGAAAACACAACCTAAATCTGCAATATAATATTGTAATCTCAAAAGAATAGATTACGTAATGTAAGTATGTAACACAAGACTCTTATAAATTCCCTTACATTGTTCAAAGAAAAAGCACACCATGGCAACCTTGCTCCAAACATGTCGAGTTCTCATCGCCGTCCGCCGCCGCCGAGCTCACGCTCCCGCTCACCTTCTCGACATGTGGTGGGTCCATTTCCACCCAATCCGCCGCGTCCTCTTCTACCACCACCCTTGTTCCAGCTCCGATTTTCTCAACACCATCGTTCCAAACCTCAAACACTCACTCTCCCTCACCCTCAAACACTTCCCCACCGCCGCCGGCAACCTCCTCTACCCTTCGACACAGACCAAAAGCCTCTACTCCGCTACGCCCCCGGCGACTCCGTCCAGCTCACCGTCATGGAGTCGAACCGCGATCTCGACGAGCTCACCGCGAATTACGCACGTGACGCCGATCAGTTCTACGAATTCGTGCGGAGCTGCCGCCGGTGAAAGAAGGCGGCGGCTACAAAGTGGCGCCTCTCATGGCGGTGCAGGCAACGCTTTTCCGGGGAGCGGCATAGCCTCTCGGCATCGTCAATCTTCACTGCCTCGGCGACGGAAGCTCGGTCACGCGAGCTTGATTTTCCGTGGGCTGTCGATCAACAAATTCGGTGGAGATGAAGAATTTCTGAGAGAAAAGTGAAAATTTGCCAATTTTTGATAGATCTGTGATTAAAGACCTATCGGAATCGATACTATTTTCTGGAAAGAAATGAGGCAGACTCCTTTCAATCCATCGCCTTTCCCTCTGCCTACGAACCGGGGTCCCGAGCCACGTTCACCCTCCCGCCCATCCGACATAGAGAAGCTCAAGAACCGGGTTCTGGAGAAGAAACCGGGACTTAACCGGGTCTCGTCTTTGTTTGTCACAGCGTGTTACGTTTGGAGCTGCATGGTGAAATCCGGCGACGCCGCCGGCGAGGAGGAAGATGGATGCACCGACGTATTCGAGCTGCTCGTGGTCCCCGTCGACGCCAGGGGGGGTGGAACGCTCTGATAAATCCGCCGGTGCCGGCGAATTACTTCGGCAACTGCATAGCGTTTGCGATAGCGACGATACGGCACGAGAAGCTGGCGGGGGTGGACGGATTCGCGACGGCAGCAGAGGTCGTGGCGGAGGAAATCAGGAACGAAGTTAACAACGCGGCGGCGCTGTTGAAAGGTGCGGAGAATTGGATGTCGGAGATGAAGAAATGTCAGGCGCAGAAGATGAGGGTTTTTGGGGTGTCTGGATCACCGAAATTCGACCTGGCGATAG